>JAVJIF010034043.1:0-19458 GCA_038442645.1 Agave tequilana | reverse complement strand
GCCGGAAAAAGAAAGAGGGAATTGTTGTAAAGATTTCTTTGAATCAGATGAAAAGATTACAACAAGACTTTTCCTTCCAGTTACAAGGGAGGGAGGATGTTGAAGCTTGAATCCCCCCTTTGTTTAATGCTGGGTTCTTCGTGGTGGCGGTGGAGAGTGAATCTTGTTCTCCGTTGACCAGATGACCGTCCTGGACCGTCGGGGTCTTCTCTTCGGTCGGTAGAAAGAGTAACTCAGCTCCGTCTACCAAACTCTCAAAGAGGAGGTAGGCGAAGAGCGGCTAGTACTCAGTAAGCTCGCTGAAGAGTCTCCTCCCTCTGTCTGTTGCTGAAGTTGTGCTTCCCTCTTGATGATCCTCTTGCCTGGATTTGATCGATCTTGATGATGCCTTGACCTTCTTAATTCTCGACTTCTCCAAAGCTTCGATCCCCTCTTCATAGCAAACAAGGCTATTTTATAGGGGTCTCAGGGGGTGAAGGTGCCTCCTGAAAACGCTCCCGAATGAGGGGCCACTACCCGCTACATGCGCGGTGACTGGCCCCGCAATCAGGGCAGTTGCAACTGAGACGCGGGCGTTGAGCCAAACGCGCCTTGAATTTGAGACGCGGGCGTCGAGCCAAACGCGCCTTAATGCTGAGACGCGGGCTTCGGGCCTTCACGTCTGGACGCTGAGGCGCGGGCGTCGGGTCGACGCGCCTTGATGCTGAGACGCGGGCTTTGGGCCGACGCGTCTGGACGTTGAGACGCGGGCTTCGGGCCGACGCGTCTGGACGTTGAGACGCGGGTGTAGAGCCAACGCGTCTTAATGCTGAGACGCGGGCATCGATTCCTCGCGTCTAGAGCTTGAGACTCTGCTTCCTTAATGGCTTGTCTGTTAGTCATTTTTATACAGCCTACAGAACCCCTCCAAAGTTTCTGATATTCCGCAGTTGAATGGGACGGATTTCGGAATACTTTGGATCATAGCCGTGTTCGCCTTTATGACTGGACTGTTGATGCTTCGGGCTTGATCTTATCTGGAATTGGTCTTCGTGAGTGTACTGTTGAACTCTTTGAAGCCGTCAGAGTTGATCGTGTTGAGTGTCTAGATACACAGTCTAGACCTCCCCGATTGCTTTTAGTCTGTCACGGGTGCGCTTTTGGCCGGGAGTGGTTGGTTGTCTGTTTGCGTCAGTGTACTGTTGAACTGACTTGCAGAAGCAGGAGACTGGACGCAGGTTCCTTTTTGAAAAAGCAGAGACTGCTTTAAAGACGCGACTTCCATGGGGTGGACGCGACGTTTGGCCCGTTTGGGGGGACGCGGACTTTGGAGAGACGCATCTCTTGAAATGCAGACGCGATTTTCTGGGTGCATTTATGATGATGCTGATGGGGCATGTCCATCGAAGAGCCGCGTACTTTGGGGCGCGCACCTGTGCCATGTCATGATTACGCCGCCAGCTGGCCTGGGGAAACGGCGAGATTTCGCCTCTTGGCGCGCGGATCTCCCGGTTCATTAAATGAACTGCTCCACGTGTCAACTTCTGACTTGTGGCGGGGTCGCGACGCATGATCTTCCCTGTTCAAACAATGATTTGGCTCCACGCGTCAGGCAGCGATTCGCTGCAGCGTTTATTGGGCCAAACGCTGCGTATCTTCGCGAATCTCTGTGCCTATAAAAGGCAACAGTTAGAGACAGACACATCTTCTTCTCCGAACGCATTTGCTGAGAAAAGAGAGCTTCCCTCCTCTTGTTTGTTCATCTGTCCATCTTCGAACTCGGATTTCTGAACATCGATGGCTCCCAAGACGAAACCGACTGCATCATCCTCAAGGGCGACCGTCGCCGAGGCTGAGAGAGATGCTTCCTCTGCGCAGGAGGGTGTTTTCCGAGGTAAAAATGCACCTTCGGCGTGGGTTCCGCCATTAAAACATGTTCATAGAACCCTAAGAACCTTTAACACAAGATCGTGTTTGATTCTCGGACGCTGTCCTTGAGATGATAACCGGGGCGCGGGCCTGATGATCCGACGCTGGTGAACTCTGCATTCTGGATCCTTCACTTAGAACATTTCTAATTGTGAAGGTCTCTGGACGCGATTTGCAGAACGCGGATTTGATCCATGCGTTCTGTGCCGCGTTTTGTGCCATCAGGCGCGATTTGATGAATCTGGCGTCTGAGTCCAAGCACTTTGAAATTTCACAAGTCTTGGTTTGCAGAACGCGGATTTGATCCTTGCGTTCTGTGTCTTCAACCGCCGATTTTGTAGAATCTGGCGTTTGAGTCCAAGTACTTAGAATTTTCATAAGTCTTGGTTTGCGGAACGCGGCTTTGCAGGTCTGGACGCGGGTTCGAAAAATTCCTGCGTCCAGTATCTCTTCTGCGTTTTGGTGCAAGTTCGCAGGTCTGGACGCGGATGATAACTCCTGCGTCCAGTGTCTCGGCTGCGTTTTGAATTATGAACACTTAGCGTCTTCCCTTATTTTTGGCAAAGTATCTGACCAAGTGTCTTTTTCTTTTTGCAGTGCCGCATGTTTCAGGTTCACTTGCCAAGATGCACCATTTTGGCCGCGTGGGTGGTGCCGACCACCGTCTGACTTTTGCACTGCGAAGGACCATACCTGTGACTGCTGACAGGTCGCCAGTTCGCAGGGAAATGATTGCCCATGTTAATGAGAGGACTTCTCGGTGCTCATGACCGATGCAGTCTTCGCAACGGATACCCACATCAAGCTGGAGAAGCCTGCTTTCTTCTTTGGAGATCATGTCAGCGATGGTGGCAGACCAATGTATGACGGGAATTACAGGTGGCTCCGTCAGATAGGGGAGAGGAGATACTTCCTTCCCGCCATGGAGAGGATGCTCCCGTTGTCTTATCTCCAACATCTGTCCGTCCTTCGGAAGATGAAGTGGGACGTGTCCCGGGATATCTCTGAGATTACCCTTGGTAATTTCAAATCCCAGAACGTATACCGTCATGATTGCCATGACCGGGCGGTCCTCGGCTTGTTTCCCGGGTCACGCAAGTCTGAGCTTCCAGTCGGAGAGATCCCGCAGCTTGCCACCACCTTCCTCAATTCGTTCATAGAAGCAGAGGGTGATTATCCGGCCAAGTTCCGTTTGCCAGGATGGGTCCACTCCACGGAGAATTCTTGGTGGGGCAGGATGGTGGGTTTCACCCTCTCCGATCTTGGAGATCTGCTTGAGCACGTGGGATTATACTCAGCAGTCAGGGCCGTTCAATGGGGCATCCCAACGAGCTCTCACAACTTCTTCGGGATCTTGGAGCGCTACAACCCTCAGACGGGGACATTCTTTACCCCGGTCGGAGAAATGGGCCTTGCACTGCATGAGTTGCATGAGGTCTCGGGGCTGGTGATGGGGGAGTTCCCTTATGAAGAATATGTCCCGACTGCTAGGGAGCTTGACCTTATAAAGAAGGATTCCCCTGAGGTGTACGAGACCTATTGGGAAGTGATGTGCCACTTCCATATTTGTGGTCAGGTAACTGGTTGGAGGACGCATGGAGTTAGGCATCTATCCTGGGCCAATTACTTATTCAGCAATGTCAGCAAGAAGGATCATTCGATAACTCGACTGGCTCCCCTCTCTGAACAGGGAGTTGACGACATGGTCGCACAAGCTTCTGAGGGCTTTTACACCACTGGGTCGAACGAGGACGGCTTCGAACCTGATACGCTTTTCGAAAGCTATCATCATCGGGCCCGGGCTTCTATCTCTAGTCGAGCGCTGTTGGCAGGCTTCTTGATGCTGTGGTTGAAGCGTTGTGTGGTACCTACACGGCCACATGAAGTCGTTATTGCCGACGTGGTGTACCCAGCAGTGCTCCTGGCCCATGGCCGTCCTCTAGCCCTTCTTCCGGCCGTGGCGGCTGGCATTCAGAGTGGGTTGCGGGCGTTAGCCAAGAGACTATGCGAGGCTCCAAGGACTGTCGACTCTCAAGGCAAGCCGTATGTTGACTCAGAGGGAAACCCGACGGCAAGGCGCCCCAACCCCCGAATTGAGTTGCCTTACACGTATCTCATGGCCTGGTACGTGATGCATTGCCCTTCTTTGATGACAACGGCGCGTGGGAGTACGAGTCCTGTCCCTTTTGTGAGGCGGCTGGAAAACTCGGATTGGAGTGACACCTATATATATTATATTCGGAGACGTCTCTCAAATGCCGCCAATTACCAGCTCAACCGCTGCTTCGCTGGGATTCCTGGTGCATCTTTTGGTGAGCAATTCACTGATTCTATAGGTCGGGATGACCTCACCCAACTGTCCACGGGAGTCTTCCGGTGGTTGATCAACATACGACCAGGATATGTGCTGTTTCGCCAAGGGACTTCCTGCACTATCGAACCGTATATGCCAAGTCGTTTTGCCCGACAGTTTGGCTATGCTCAGCTTTATGTCGGCAATCCGAATACACAACTTGCCTTCAATGGGAATTTGTGCGAAGGTGCTCGAGCCTGGTACTATAGCGTGGCTGGGGGGACAGAGGCAACTTTCCGTTTGCCCGTCGAGGAGCCGAAGAATCTTACCAGCTTCACTTTCTGCACCTGGTATTCTCGGGTAAACCAGTCACCGGATTTTGCCCCCGGGTATACGGGTATTGAGGGCATTAATGCTTATCTCAAAACACAGTCGGAGTCTGGCAAATGCTCGCACATGATCACCCAGTATTTAAAGGTCCAGAAAGAGCTGGAGAGAGCATCTCAGAGAGAAGCTGAGGGAGGCTCAAGAGAGGAGCTCCGAGTAACCCGGAGTAGAACCAAGCTAGGGCCACAGGAGGGGCCCTCTACCGCCAAGGCTCAAGAATTGGTGAGTAAGCGCCGTCGGGGTCCCACTTCAACTGCTGGTCCTGTTTCGAAGAGGGCTCGGAGGGACTTAGCAACGGAAGTCTCTCCCTCAGGAGACATTTCTGTTGGAGTTGGGGACTGTCCTGAAGACCTCTTTGTCATGGTTGAGGAACCGCCAGAGGATAGAGATCTCCCCAGTTTAATCCGTGCTCCTAGGTCGCACAGAGGGACCTGTAAAATTGCGGAAGAGGGGGAATTGGTTGACAAACCCACTATAGCTGACGAGGAAGAACAACTCGTGGGAGGGAATGTCCAGATTCCAGGGTTCTCAGCTCGGCCCGAGCCTTCTTCTGCTCGTGAAGGGAGATACAAGGCACAGCGGTCAGGACCTCCTAGCGTCTTCATTTCCAGCGCTCGGATAATCGACCCTAGTCCTACCACTGGGGTGATTGGTGGCAAGGCCCCGGTCACCGAGGACCTTTGCGTTGAACTGTCGTCTTCCGCGTCTGATACGGAAAGCGACTTTGAAGATAAAGTCGACTACGGCCATGAACCCGCTTTTCCTGACCCGAGTAAGTTCTCACGCATCTCGGAGGGAAAATATACGGGGGCGAATCATCGACTGCGTTACCGCGGCGATAATCCCTGCTGAAGGTACAACTTCCTTGCATGTCGAGGCGATGGAAACAGTGTTGACCCAGCCCAAGGGGATTGAGGCTTCGGTTGCCGAGACAACCTCAGTGGGGCAGCTGTTGAAGTTGGGGAGCCTTCCCTTTGCCAGGAGGGGAAACAATCATTGAGGCGGAGGAGGCTCTCACTCCGCCGGTGGAGAAGGCTACTGCTGAAGCTGGGGGGACTCCCATTTTACAGGACTCGACGCCTCTGGACCTCGAACCTAGTAAGGCAGCTCTGACTGAGGGGGCTCAGGTGGGGAGTCTGACGATCGGCACCCTTCCAGAAGGCCACACAGCTCACTTCTCGGTGGAAGTTTCTGAAGAGGTTGTGCTTACAACTCCTTCATTGGTCGTGGAAGCTCCTGCAGAGGCAGCGCTCCAGGAAGCGCCAGTGGGTAGTCTTGCTCTTGCCACATCGACGGCCGGCACGGCTCTTGTGCGAGAAGACCCGCCCTATATCCCTTATCCCGTGACAGAAAAAGGGTCGGGAAGCTTCTTAGGTGGTGAAGACATGGGGGAGCTGGCACGTCAGATGGTGCAACAATTCTTCACCTCGATGGGATCATGTATTGATCTCATCTTCCGTGGACACAGCACCTTCCAGTTCGCCCAGAGGCTTCTTGAAAATATGGCCGTGAGCGTCGAATTGGCGGGAGGCCTTCACTTGCCAGGGCATGCCTACGGGTGGTAGAGCAACTTGGAGATAACCTGCGGGAGCTGGAATCTTTGGAAGATGCTGGCTCTTTTGATGAAGCCCAGGCCACCTTGACTAGGCTCCTAGCTGATCAGGAACGGGAGCGACAGGAGGCGGAGGCACAAATCGCTGCCGAGGTCCGTGACCTTGAATATTCCAAGGCTGAATTTCAGAAATTAGCCGGAGATTCGAGGGAATCTGAGCTCAGTGTGCAGAGCACGGAGCAAGTCATCCTCAGAACTCGGGACATTATCGCCAAGGCGGAAGCTGTTCTTGCGCTAAATGAGGAGAAACTTGTTTCCCTCAAAAAGGAGCTTGAGGAGCAACGGGCTGCTACGGCGCGTGCTGAAGAGAGTCTATCCCTACAATCTTCCAGGGTGGAATCTTGCGGATGCAGCTGGCTGCCAGAAATTTCTTATCTGAGGCGGAGCTGCGGGACCGGGCTATCATGGAGGCTGAGAGGACGCGCCAGCATGAGATTCACCGCCTTAGGGAACAAATCCGTTCCTTGGCGCACCAGGACATTTAGCCTTCTTTTCTTTTTTTTCTTTTGTAAAGAAAAGGGACACTCTATTTATCAAGAGTGTTTGTATCCACTTCTATCATTTTTTGATATAATAGAAGTTTTCTTTAAAGCTTTTGTCCCAATTTCTTTGTCCTGTTGTGGATGAGTCCAACTCTTGATCACTAGTCGTGATTACTGAACTTAGGTAGGACTAAGTTCTTTTAATGAGACGCGGTCTTGGCGAGACGCGGCATTAATCCCATAGAATGAGACGTGGCATCAATCTATGGGGACTTAGATTTCACCAAGCCTTTTTGACGAGACGCAGCGTCGATCACAGGGTGAGACGCGGTCGTCAGTCTACCGGAACTTAGATTTTACTAAGTCCTTTTACTGAGACGCAGCGTCAATCATAAAGTGAGACGCGGTCATCATTTCATAAGAACTTAGATTCTACTAAGTCCTTTTGATGAGACGCGGCGTCAATCACAAATCGGAACGCGGTCTTCTTGATGAGATGCGGCGTCAATCAAAAGATGAGACGCGGCATTGATCCGTAAAGTAAGACGCGGCTGTCAGTCCCTGGGGTGAGACGCAGCGTCAATCACAAGGTGAGACGCAACTCTGAATAACGCAAATCTGTCTTGCGCGGATCGGGCAGACGCAAGAGATGCAGCCTTGTCCGCTGAAGGGACGCGGCTTTCCCATCTGCGTTTAATGTGATCTGACTCAAGATTTTAGGAGATCTTTGCTCGTCAGGTCTTCACTGTCGATTGGGATTCCGAGTCATCCGTTGATTCCCAAGGCAGTTATCCACGCGTCAACTCCTCATTGGACTCAGGAGTTACTGCCCTTAAATGCAAAACCGATGCGGGCGGTTGAAAACCGGCGCTTGCGACGGTTCCCAAAGCGGCGTTCCACGCGTCAATCCTTCACTGGGCTTTGACAATCGTGCGTGACGGTTCCAATTAACGCCTCATTAATGGCAGTTATTAGGGCCTGCCTATAAATAGGGTGCGCTCCCCTTCTATAATCCAAGCTTGGATTATTTCTCTTTGGATTGCTCTGAGAAGTCCCACCTTCTTCAAAAAGAGTGTCTTGATAGGGATTCCGTCTCCATGGATGAATGTAATTCCAAGGATGAAGATGACCCAGAGCTCTCACGCTTCGGTTTGGTCTCTTCAAGAAGAACCCCCTCTCGGATCATCTTGGACGCCTGCGTTTGGGTGCAGAGAGGCCAACTCTGGCCAGAGGTCTCTGCTGGTATGTCCCCCGATGATGTGTATAGCCTGAACTTTGGCCTAACCATCTGAATGAAGTCCCCCGTGCATTCCTTCTCTGGAATTTGTGCCAGTGACTTGACTTCTCTGAACGCGGGCGCTTGACGCTGGCTTTGCCCATCGCGTTTCATTGCCTTGGCGTGTTTCAGACCTGAATCTTGCAACTCTTGTTCACTCAACAGAGAGATGGCCATTTTCGGCGTCCTGAAATTCTTTGCGTCTGGTGCATTAGGCGCGGGTACAAACTGAGGCCGCGTTTGAATCCTATGCGTGGCACAGTTTGACTCGCGTCTGTTTGACTGTGCGGGTCATTCTCGCGTCTGAAGTCTTGAATGGCTGCCGCGTTCTGTTACTCAGTTTCCTTTATAAAAATGTACTGAGTTCCAGATTTTCTGACTCTTGCTTATTCTTTGCAGGTAGGCTTGCTCGTCCTTTTTCAGGTTTGCTGGGCCCCAGAAAGAATATACCGGCTGGCGAACTTGCTCCACGTTCGTTTGTGAGAGATTAAATTATGGTCCTCGTCGTTTGTGAGAGATTAAATTATATCTCTGACGAGGACCCACATCTCGCCAAGGTCTCTTCAGATCTCCTGCACCACTCTTGCCTGATGGCAAGAGATGGTCAGGTCAAGTATGACGGCGAGGAGGTTCCGGCGGTTACAGTGGCGGAAGGATCCTCTTCCTCTCCCTACTCCAGAAGTGACATCAAGGACATTCCGTTGGATGGCCTGCTGGGGAAAGGGATGGTGATGAATGCAGGACTTTCTGCTGCCGCTGGACCTAGTGGAGGGTAGCATCCTTTGTGATGACTCCTAAACTTCCTCTCTCACCCCAGGAGTGACTCCATGTTTGTTGGATGGTCTGCTAGGGAAAGAGACGCGCCTGAACGAAGGGTTGCAGGATCTTCTGTTGCCACCGGACCTCAAGAACACCATTGCTCTTAGCTTAATCAGCTAGGGCGCTTTCGACTTTTGCGTCATCGCCATGGCGCAATCGGTTCCAATTATGCACCTGGGATCAGATGCGGTTTCAAGGAGTGAGTACGGCCTCTGAGAGAGAGAGGGACTTCTTTGTACTCCTTAATTGTAACACTCATCTAATGTATAAGAGAGCGTTTTGTATCACTTTCATATGCTTGAATATCAATAAAAGTGACACTTTTCTTTTTGCCTCTTTCTGTTGTCTTGAATGTTTTGTTTTAGAAGCAAAAGAATGATTTTGGTGGACCCGCCACTTTATAAAAGAAAGTGACAAGTAGAGTGTGTACCCCCAGAGAAGGTGAACTTTTATCAAGGATTTGGGATTAACTTGATTTAAGATCAGCTGGGGATTTTGATGGAAGCATTGTTTATCGGTGTAATGTTAACCAACAATGCCTCCAAAATGAATTTGATACTCGGTTGGGGAGAATATCAAATGAAACTAGACTCGTGGGGAATCTAGTGAGATTTTTACCGCTAGAGGTGTGATATTAACTTAACGGTTTAGAAGTAATCTTGTCAGAAGTGTAATATTAACTTGACAAGGACGTGAGTTAGAGGTGTGATATTAACCTAACTCATCAGCATCTCAGTTTTATTTGGGAAAACTGAGGGTGTCACTGTCATAGGTGTGATGTTTAACTTAACAGTGATAGTAATGCTAGAGGTGTAATGTTGAACTTGGCATTGGTCGTCTCGGCTTAAAGAAGTCGAGGAAAGGTCATAGCCATAGGTGTATTGTTGAACTTAGCAATGACTCGGATGCTAGAAGTGTAGTGTTAACTTGGCATCGTCCGTCTCGGCTTGGACAAGGAAGTCGAGGAAAGGTCATAGCCATAGGTGTATTGTTGAACTTAGCAATGACTCGGATGCTAGAAGTGTAGTGTTAACTTGGCATCGTCCATTTCAGCTTCGATATGGAAGTCTGAAGAAAGGTAACTGTCAGAGGTGTGATATTAACTTGACAGACACTCGATGTACCGCTTAGAGGTATAATGTTAACTTAAACAGTAGTTTGTCAGAGGTGTGATATTAACTTGACAAGAATTTGCTTGCGATAGGAGCAATTTGAGGACCTGTCATTCTATTGATGAGAATTGACAAGTAGAATTTGAAGTGCCAGAGGTATAGTGTTAACTTGGCAAATTTGAGAGTTTGTTACTCTATGCAGAGTTAACAAGCCAGGTTTGTACTCGACGAGGAGTATTCATTACCAGAGGTATAGTGTTAACATAGTAATGATTGCATTTTGTGGTCCTACCATTCTATGGATGAGAATTGGTAAGGGATTTTTGGAGGGAAGAGTGGAATCAAGTCCACTTAGGATTTTTAGCAAACCCTCAGCTATCAACGGATTTGAGGTGCCTTTACCAACTACCGTTTGGGTTGGGCTAGCCATGCTATTCCCCTCAGCATGATAAGTTGTCGAGGACTTATGTTGGGCTTAAAAGCCAACATTTTCCTCTATCCTTAGCCGTCGGAGGCGTTGGATGTTTTTGATCAGAGGTGTATTTTTAACTTGATCGGTGGAAGAATGCCATCTAGGGATAGTATTTCTTCAGGAATTTGCCATTGGTTGGCATCATGAGTGTATCGCCATTTGAGGTTATGAGGCGATACGATCCATTTGAGTAGACTGACTCTACTACAAACGGTCCTTCCCATTTGGGTTGGAATTTTCCTTTCGTCTTGTGTGTCATGACCATGGGTCTTCGGACGGCTAAGACGAGGTCGCCTTTCCTGAAAGTTCGCGATTTGACTTTCTTGTTGAAGGCTCTGGTGATACGAGCTTGATAAAGCTCGATTTGTTGTTGGGCCTGCAGACGCTTGTCGTCCAAGGCTTCCAATTCTTGGAGTCGCTGTCGATGCTTCTCCTCTGTTGTCATCTCGCTGTCAAGGCGACGCGAAGAGATGGAATTTGGATTTCCAGTGGAAGGACGGCTTCGCATCCGTACACCAAGGAAAATGGCGTGGCTTTAGTTGGGGTTCGCACAGTCGTGCGATAGGCCCATAAGCATTCGCCCAACTTATCGTCCCAGTCTCGTTGACTTTTCGAGACGAATTTCTTGAGAAGCTTGCCAATAGTCTTATTGAAAGCTTCCGCGAGGCCGTTAGCGGGCGGATAGTATGCCGTTGATGACACACTCTGGATTCTGAACTTGGCGCAGAATCTCTGAAAAGCCTGGCTGATGAACTGGGGTCCATTGTCATGGACAATCCGCCGAGGCACACCGAAGCGGTAAATAACGTGATGTTTCACGAACTTGATCACGTTAGATGATTTTACCTCCTTCAAAGGGATAGCTTCGGCCCACTTTGAGAAGTAATCGGTTATCGCTAGGATGAACCGATGTCCCTTTGATGATGGTGGGCTGATAGGACCAACCACGTCCATCCCCCACATTTCGAACGGCCAGGTAGAGGTCGTAGAGTGGAGGTATCCTGGTGCTTGATGGATGAAATCGCCATGTATTTGACAGGCGTGACATCTTTTGGCATAGGCAACAGCATCGGCAACCATCTTGGGCCAGTAGTAACCCAATCTTTGGAGTCGGTTTGCCAGCTTCGGGCCAGGTTGATGAGCTCCACACGTACCATCGTGGGCTTCTTTCAACACTTCGTGGGCTTCTTTTGATGAGAGGCACCGGAGCAGGATCCCGTCATGCGATCTACGATACAATGTTCGCGAAATCGCATTGTAGTAGAATTTGGAGGCTTTCCTTCGGATGGCAGCCGCCTCCCTGGTGTCTTCGGGCAAGATGCCGTACAAGACAAAATCAATGTAGGGGAATCGCCAGTCTTTAAGCTCTGGATCGGTCGACACTTCAAGTGTTTCCTTACCGCGACGATCTCCTGTTGACCTCTGGTAATCTCCGAGGGGACTTTTTGGGCAGTATAGGTCGTGGCTATAGACGAATACCTTCTCCATTGCTCCAACTGGAAGAGCTAAGGAGGCAGCAAGGGATGCAAGTGCATCTGCATGCGCATTTTGCTTGCGCGGTACATGGTCGATGTAGAAGTTTGAAAACCTCTCGGCCATGTGGATTGTCGCGTTGTAGTAGGGTACTAGATCTTCATGCCTGACCTCATACTCTCCGCGAACTTGGCTGACGATGAGTTTGGAGTCACCGTACGCCTCGAGATTTTTAACGCCAATCTCATCGGCGAATTGCATCCCAATCAAAAGAGCGTTGTATTCCGCCACATTGTTGGAGCAGGGCTCGGTTAACGAGATAGCTCGGGGAATCACATAATTTTGTGGGGAGACGAGTACTACTCCTACCCCGCAACTGCGTGTCCCTTAGGGCTTGTTCTTGATGCACCATCGAAGAAAAGTTGCCATACTTGTCCTTCGAACAATGTCTGGGTCAGGCAGGCTTCGGCGACCTCGTCTGGGAGATCCTCGTAGAGTTTAGCTGCCCTCGGATCTGGGTGTTCGGCTAAGAAGTCCGCCACCGCTTGTCCTTTAATGGCTTTTTGGGGTAGGAAGTGCATCTCGTATTGAGAGAGCAATATAGCCCATTTCGCCAGTCGGCCGTTCAATGATGAAGGCTTTGTCATGAGTAACCTCAGGGGGTGACTTTGGATATGACATTTATGGTTTGGCCCACCAGATAGTGTCGCATTTTCTGAATAGCGAACACCAGTGCCAAACATTCCTTCTCGATCGGGTTGTACCGATGTTCGGCTCCGATCATCGTTCTACTTAGGTAGTAGATTGCTTGTTCTCGCCCTTGGTCATCATTCTGAGCTAGTAGAGCTCCCAAAGAATGATCCATTGATCGGACGTACACCAGGAAAGGCTTTCCGGATACCGGAGCTGCAAGGACTGGTGGTTGGGTGAGGTAGTGTTTGATCTCCTCAAACGCTTTTTGACAAGCGTCGTCCCAAATGAATGAAACACCCTTTTTCATCAGCTTGGCGAAGGGTTGGCATCTCCCGGAAAGGTTTGATATGAACCTGCGGATGTACGCCAATCGTCCTTGTAATCCCCTGAGCTCCTTGAGGCTTCTGGGGGGTTGCATCTCTTGGATAGCGTGGACTTTCTCTGGATCCAAATGGATTCCTGTGGAAGTCACAACAAACCCTAGGAATTTGCCACTGGCTACCCCCAGGAAGGACTTGGTGGGGTTCATCTTCAATTGATGAGCCCGCATGATGTCGAAGACCACCTTCAGATCAGCTATGTGATCTCCTTTAATGCGACTTTTCACCGCGAGGTCGTCGACATAACATTCCACCGTTTTGCGTATCTGCTGATGGAAAATGGCATTCATGGCCCTTTGGTAGGTTGCCCCCGCATTCTTTAGACCGAAGGGCATGACGGTGTAGCAATATACCCCTAGAGGTGTCCTGAAGGAGGTGTGCTTTTCGTCATCGGGATACATCTTGATTTGATTGTATCCTGAGAATCCGTCCATAAAGGACATTCGCTCGAATCCACAAGTATTGTCAATCATGACATCCGTGATTGGCAATGGGAATTCGTCTTTGGGGCAGGCCTCGTTTAGATCGCGGAAGTCGATGCAGATCCGGATCTTCCCGTTCTTCTTGGCAACGGGTACGATGTTGGCTACCCAATCGGGATGCTGTTCCTCCCTGATAAAGCCGGAGTCAATAAGCTTCCTGACTTCTGATTGGATTGCCTCCATTATTTCGGGACGGAACCGTCGCTGCTGTTGTTTGACAGGTTTTACATCCGATTGATGTTGAGGCGGTGCATAGCCACTTGAGGATCAAGTCCAGGCATGTCCTCGTAATTCCAGGCGAAGACGTCTATATACTCTTGTACAAGAGATATAAGATCCTTCTTCTCCGAAGGTGACAGGCCGTCACTTATGAAGATGGGTTTAGGATTGGCTTCATCTCCTAGGTTGACTTGAACAACCTTGTCTTCTGTGGGTGGCTCACGCTGTTCAAAGCGGATATCCCAAAGAGCATTCAAATGTTTGATCCAAGGGTCTGTATCAGATTGGATCATTTTCTTCATCTTCATCCTCCATATGGCTTGTCGAAACCATGTTTACTGAAAGCCCTTTGAAGATGTTGCCGACACTGACATCTGATTCCCACGACGACGTGTCTGATGAGCAGTCATGACTTGACAGTCTCTCCGAATCAGAGGCTGATGGCACTGGAGTTGATATATAGCCCAACCCCCGGCGCGTCTGATGATAGTAATCAGGGGTTTTCCCTTTCGGTACAAAGGATCGAAGCAGTGTTCTTCTTCCTTTTCCGAAGTTCAACCCAGGCCTGTTGGTTAGATCATACCCCATGCGCTTCATCATCTTGAGCGTTTTCGGTTCATAATGATCGAACTGAGGGGATTCATCCTCACCTTCCGATTCTTCGTGGGGCATTGGTTCAGACGCGATTCGCCCAAAAAGTATTGGTCTTTGGCCTTTTCGTCTGGCTGGAACCATGAATACAGACTCTTGCGCGTCTCCATTATCCTGGTACGTCCCGAAGGATGATTTTATTGGTACATGCAATGATGTCAAAGCATCCATTGCCGACCAGACATCCTCATCTACGTCGTACTAGTATCCGACGGTATTGAATCAGACTCACACGCAGGGAAATACGCGAAATCTAAATCTTCATTAATATACCAACCGCCTGCATCGTCGGTGGTATCAACATCGAGCTTATTAGTGCTCTTTACAAGTGGTTCCAACTCCCACAGGCACTCTTCTTTCTCTGGCTCAATGTCAGCTTCATTACCAGAGTCTGGCTCCTCTGGTTGTGGGGTTTCATTAGTCTCCTCCGGATCCTGATATAAGAGGGAGTCCGTGAAATAATTTTCAACCCCTTTAAACGGATGCCTTTCGGCAATCAACGTTCGGACCTGTCCACTCTCGTCAATGTATTTCATGACTTGGTGGAGGGTAGAGGGAACGATGGAATTGCGGTGAATCCATGGTCGTCCCAGCAACAGGTTGTAGGAAGTGTCCGCGTCAATGACGTAACACGTCACTTCCGACTTGAGGCTCCCGATCTGGCATTTGAGCTTGATCTTCCCCATCGGGCGGGAGCTGTTGGCATTGAACCCGTAAATAGTTGTCTGGGTAGGGCTCAGACGATGGGTAGGAATGCCTAGAAACTGCATAACCCGGCGAGGTATGATGTTTAGCGCAGACCCTGGGTCTACCTGGATGCGGTTCACCTCGGATGACCCAATATACCCTGTGAAGTATAGGGGTCGGTCATGCTTCCCTTTAACCTGCATGTCATCTGTTGTGAAGGTGATGCAGGGAGCATTTGGGGAGGTGTGGAGGCAATCCTCTACATCTTCCTCCCTTGCACGCGGGTCATAAAGACCTCAGCATTTGCCAAAGCTTCTTGTAGAGCCTCTCTGGTTGACTTTGATAGCCTCAGGAGCTATACAAGGTAATGCGTGCCGGATGTTGGCTAATTGAGCCAAGACATCAAAAACTGTAAGGTGTCGAGGATCCTTCCGTTACACCTTTCGCAAGAACTCGAGAAAACCGAGTTTCTTTCTGTTTCTCCCCAGGCTGTTTAGAGGAGGGCTTTGCTGGCTCTGCAGCTGGTTGTGGAGGAGCTATGGGCTGTCTCGCCATACTGTTTCAGGTATGCCTGCCCGAACGGGTTCCTGCCGTTGGTGGGTTGGGTTCCGCGGCCAGGACTATTGTATCCTCTTCCGAGTCAGTCAGCGAGGGAACCTCAGTATCTGCTTCTCGGGAGGAAGCGCATATCACATGGCAAGATGAAGCCTTCCCTTTGCCTTTGGACTTCCTTTGGTCACGGTCGTCCATTGTTGTTCGTCGACGAGGTCAGGGTGGACCCACATGATTTCCCCTCGAGGTGTAGGGACGGGTACCAAGCCTTCTCCCCGCTGCTGATGAGGGTCTGTGTTGACCACCCTCAGTTCTCCTTTCGGGACAGAGATCACCCCCACGGGTGTCGGGGGTCGTGTCCCAAACTGGAGAATCGACGTCATGTTGGGGCCGTCATCTTCTTCTGCTCCGGTCGGAGTTTTAATACCTCCGCGTCAATCAGAGCTTGAAGGATGTCCTTAAAGACGTAGCAGCTTTTGGTAGGATGTCCGAGCATCCTGTGGTATAAGCGAGTAGGTGGGATTGTCGGTCTTGCCGACTTCCTCCGGGCGCCTAATTTCAGGGAGCTTCAGTCGATTGCTCTTGTTGAGTAGCTTGAAGAGCGAATCGACGTGTTCCTCTTTGGAAGGAATACTGCTTGTTGGGGCGTGGCTGGCTTGAAGAGCCACTTGCCCTGCCTGTTTGAGGTTTGGTGGGAGATTTGGTCTCCGTCGCCAAATTATCCTTCCGCTTCGTCTGGAGGGAGGTGTCTGGTGCACGCCTTGTCGACCTCTCTGGCCTGGGCTTGCCTTCTTCCGCTCTGACGCGGGCGACAATCTCCTCAGCCTGTTCACCTTGCTGGACTAATTGTTTCCAGGTGCGGCTTTCAGCAACTCCTATTTGAGCAAGGAGTGAGGTTTGGAGATTATGGCGACATGTTTCCACCAGGGTGGCCTGGGTCATGTCGCTTGGACATCGGAGCGCCATGTTCTGAAATCTTTCTACGAAAGACTTGACGGACTCTCCTTTTCGCTGTTTTTGTAGCTAAAAGGGTAGGCATTGTGACTTCGGAGTCGTCTTCGAAGAAGCGTGTCAAGAACAGCTTCTCTAGATCCCCCCCCCCCAGTTCTTGATAGAACCCTCTGGGAGCTTCATAAACCACTCAAAAGCCAACCAACCCTTTCAAGGGTACCGATGAACAGTCGCGCCAGGATGGCGTCATTATCTACCACATTCCCGGTCTGGGATTTGAAGTAGTAGATGTGCTGGTTGGGTGACCCCTTCCCGTCGAATGCTTGGAGGGTTGGAGCCTGAACTTAGGAGGGTATGGAACTAAGTCCCACTCAGCCGGATAGGGCGGGACCACTCCTGCTTCTTGGAGGTCCTTGCGATTGGCAAGGGCCTCGAGGCGTCGTTCCAATTGACTCACCCTCTTAGCATGAGTCTTCTCCTGGTCTTGGTCGCTTCTTGCCTGCGACGAGGGCTTGGACACATCCGAGGTAGATCGTCGTGTCTCGTCAGAAGATTCGGAGGGTGGGCTTCCTCCCTTTCTCCCTTTCCCCTTCGGTCGTCTAGGAGGAGATCTCGCTCTTTCTTCAAGCAATTTCTCAAGCATATGCTTAAGGGAGTCAATGGATCTCTGTTGAGAGGGCGATTTATATCCATCTGGTGCTTCTGCGTCTGTTCTAAACGCCTGGTCGTCTCCTCAGGAGTGTCGGCCATGTAGGCGGAAGCCTCCTTCTCGACGGAAGAGTTTGAAGCCTGCGACTCCACTATAGCGGAGTGAGAACCACCCATTCTAATGCCACGGGCTAAGGCATTATAGTCAATTTGGGGAATGGCCCCCTGTCCCGGGTGCGAGTGTGTTGATACACACCCCCCCTCCGGTTAGAGTCAGATTCCTCTGAGTTGACCATTAGTTGTTTTCCCTTGCTTCTGCTAGTCATGTTTGCAGTAAGCTCCGGGTATTCAACATCTGAGAAGGTTCTCCTCCTGTGGGAGCGTCTTCTTTTGGCTGACGGGGGAATCAGGGTCAGCTGTCGAATTAAAGACGGCTGGTGCACGCCTGACTCGCAATGGCATCCAGAGAGCATCTGGATGAGCTGTTGACAGCAGCATGGAGAAGTGCCTGATTGGCACTCCTTTTCCTTGTCAAATAATCCCTCAGATCCGGGGAGAGGGATTAAATAGACTAGCCTCGCGACGTGGAAGACGGGAGGAAGTCATGCGCTGTGCTGTCTGGACACAGGTTTCAGAAACGCGGCTGTCGCGTCGCGGCTGCGTCACGCGCGTCTGGCGTCTCTGTTGATATAAGACGCGACTTTCGCGTTGCTGTCTGCTGCGTTGGAGCAGGGAGACTTGGGAGAGTGGGCTGCTGGGCCCCACGCCTATGGGCGCGTGCTTCCTGCGTTTGACGAGACGCAGAAGCTTCGCTTTGGCGTTTGGCAAGTTGGTCTTCAGAAGGCTCAACTTGAGGAGTCTCGCGTTTGGGTCGCCAAACGCGGATCTCTCGCACTGGACGAGGTGCGGGCAAGGCATCGGATCGTACGCTGCGTCCAACCCCAGTCAGAAAACCAACGGTTCCAACTGAGTGTTGACGCGCGCGGTCTTCTCTGTCGACGCTCGGCATTCCGATTGCGTCGTGGAGGAAGAGAGAAGCCAACAACTTCCTAGTTTGTAGAACCAGGGGTGTTTGCCACGCGGGTCTCCTGAGAGACGCTGACGCGGGCGTTCTGTGCGACACGGTCGATCGCACCAGTAGATGTGCCGGGGACCACGCGGGCCTTCAGAGAGGCGTTGGCGCGTGTGTTCTGCGCGACGCGGTTGATCGCAGCAGAGGTGTCTGAGGTTACGCGGGCCTTCTGGGAGGCGTCGGCGCGTGAACCAAACTTGGCACAGTGGGCAGCAGGAGCACCCGACAGAGCCTCAGATTGGGCTTCAGGGGGGTCCACTTGAGACCCTGCGGCAGACGCGGGTCTTTGGGCTCTTGGAGCCAGAAGAGAGGAACTCTTCATACTTCGCCTGGTCGAACTCGACGACGAGTGATTCGACCATTTCCCCTTACGGAGAACGTCATCTTGCACCACGGTGCGCTCGTCAGTAACGAAGGTAGTCCCCAGCGGAGTCGCCATCTCTTGTTTGCGCCGGAAAAAGAAAGAGGGAATTGTTGTAAAGATTTCTTTGAATCAGATGAAAAGATTACAACAAGACTTTTCCTTCCAGTTACAAGGGAGGGAGGATGTTGAAGCTTGAATCCCCCCTTTGTTTAATGCTGGGTTCTTCGTGTGGCGGTGGAGAGTGAATCTTGTTCTCCGTTGACCAGATGACCGTCCTGGACCGTCGGGGGTCTTCTCTTCGGTCGGTAGAAAGAGAGTAACTCAGCTCCGTCTACCAAAACTCTCAAAGAGGAGGTAGGCGAAGAGCGGCTAGTACTCAGTAAGCTCGCTGAAGAGTCTCCTCCCTCTGTCTGTTGCTGAAGTTGTGCTTCCCTCTTGATGATCCTCTTGCCTGGATTTGATCGATCTTGATGATGCCTTGACCTTCTTAATTCTCGACTTCTCCAAAGCTTCGATCCCCTCTTCATAGCAAACAAGGCTATTTATAGGGGTCTCAGGGGGTGAAGGTGCCTCCTGAAAACGCTCCCGAATGAGGCCACTACCCGCTACATGCGCGGTGACTGGCCCCGCAATCAGGGCAGTTGCAACTGAGACGCGGGCGTTGAGCCAAACGCGCCTTGAAGTTTGAGACGCGGGCGTCGAGCCAAACGCGCCTTAATGCTGAGAGCGCGGGCTTCGGGCCTTCACGTCTGGACGCTGAGGCGCGGGCGTCGGGTCGACGCGCCTTGATGCTGAGACGCGGGCTTTAGGCCGACGCGTCTGGACGTTGAGACGCGGGCTTCGGGCCGACGCGTCTGGACGTTGAGACGCGGGTGTAGAGCCAACGCGTCTTAAATGCTGAGACGCGGGCATCGATTCCTCGCGT
>JAVJIF010034042.1:0-198165 GCA_038442645.1 Agave tequilana | reverse complement strand
AAAAGTGTCACTTTTATTCATATCCAAACACATGAAAGTGATACAAAACGCTCTCTTATACAATAAGATTGAGTGTTACAATTAAGGAGTACAAAGAAGTCCCTCTCTCTCTCTGAGGCCGTACTCACTCCTTGAAACTGCATCTGATCCCAGGTGCACAATTGGAACCGGTTGGCACTTTGATGCATGACGCCAACTTCGAAAGCGCCCTAGCTGACCAAGCCAAGAGCAATGGTGTTCATGAGGTCCGGTGGCAACAGAAGGTCCTGCATCCCTTCGTTCAGGCGCGTCTCTTTCCCTAGCAGATCATCCAACAAACATGGAGTCACTCTTGGGGTGAGAGCAGAAGTTTCGGAGTCATCACAAAGGATGCCACCCTCCACTCGGTCCAGCGGCAGCAGAGAGTCCTGCATTTCATCACCATCCCTTTCCCCAGCAGGCCATCCAACGGACTGTCCTCGATGTCACTTCTGGGGTAGGGAGAGGAAGAGGATCCCTCCGCCACCGCAACCGCCGGACCAACCTCGCCGATACTCAGCCTATCCATCTCTTGCACCAGATCTGAAGAGATCTGGCGAGGGTTGGGTCCTCGTCAGAGATATAATTAATCTCACAAACGACGAGGACCATAATTTAATCTCTCACAAAACGAATGTGGAGCAAGTTCGCCAGCCGGTATATTCTTCTGGGGCCCAGCAAACCTGAAAAAAGGACAAGCAAGCCTACCTGCAAAGAATAAGCAAGAGAGTCAGAAAATCTGGAACTCAGTACATTTTTATAAAGGAAACTGAGTAACAGAACGCGGCAGCCATTCAAGACTTCAGACGCGGGAATGACCCGCACAGGCAAACAGACGCAAGTCAAACTGCACACGCATAAGATTCAAACGCCGGCCTCAGTTTGTACCCGCGCCTAATGCACCAGACGCAAGAATTTCAGAACGCCAAAAATTGCCATCTCTCTGTGGGTGAACAGGAGTTGCAAGATTCAGGTCTGAACGCGCCAAGGCAGTAAAACGCAATGGGAAAGCCAGCGTCAAGCGCCTGCATTCAGAGAAGTCAAGTCACTGGCACAAATTCCAGAGGAGGAATGCACCGGGACTTCATTCAGATCATCATACGAAGTTCAGGCTATACACATCATCGGGGGACATACCAGCAGAGACCTCTGGCCAGAGTTGCCTCTCTGCACCCAAACGCAGGCGTCCAAGATGATCCGAGAAGGGGTTCTCCTTGAAGAGACCAAACGAAGCGTGAGAGCTCTGGGTCATCTTCATCCTCGGAATTACCTTTGTCCATGGAGACGGAGTCCCTATCAAGAAACTCTTTTCTGAAGAAGGTGGGATTTCTCAGAGCAATCCAAAGAGAAATAATCCAAGCTTGGATTATAGAAGGGGAGCGCAACCTATTTATAGGCAGGCCCTAATAACTGCCATTAATGGGGCGTTAATTGGAAACCGTCACGCACGATTGTCAAAGCCCAGTGGAGGATGACGCGTGGAACGACGCTTTGGGAACCATCACGCACGATTGTCAAAGCCCAGTGAAGGATTGACGCGTGAACGCCGCTTTGGAAACCGTCGCAAGCACCGATTTTCAACCGCCCGCGTCGGTTTTGCCTTAAGGGCAGTAACTCCTGAGTCCAATGAGGAGTTGACGCGTGGATACCTGCTTTGGGAATCAACGGATGACTCGGAATCCAATCGACAGAGGAGACCTGACGAGCAAAGATCTCCTAAAATCTTTGAGTCAGATCACATTAGACGCAGGTGGGAAAGCCGCGTCCCTTCAGCAGACAAGGCTGCATCTCTTGCGTCTGCCCGATCCGCGCAAGACAGATTTGCGTTATTCAGAGCTGCGTCTCACCTTGTGATTGGACGCTGCGTCTCAGGGACTGACAGCGCGTATTTACTTTACGGATTAATGCCGCGTCTCATCTTTTGATTGACGCCGCATCTCATCAAGAAGACCGCGTTCCGATTTGTGATTGACGCCGCGTCGTCTCATCAAAAGGACTTAGTAGAATCTAAGTTCTTATGAAATGATGACCGCGTCTCACTTTATGATTGACGCTGCGTCTCAGTAAAAGGACTTAGTGAAATCTAAGTTCCGGTAGACTGATGACCGCGTCTCACCTGTGGGATAATGCCGCGTCTCGCCAAGACCGCGTCTCATTAAAAGAACGTAGCCCTACCTAAGTTCGGTAATCACAACTGTGATCAAGAGTTGGACTCATCCACAACAGGACAAAGAAATGGGACAAAAGCTTTAAAGAAAACTTCTATTATATCAAAAAATGATAGAAGTGGATACAAACACTCTTAATAAATAAGAGTGTCCCTTTCTTTACAAAAAAACAAAAAAAAAAGAAGAAAAGAGGCTAAATGTCCTGGCTCGCCAAGGAACGGATTTGTTCCCTAAGGCGGTGAATCTCATGCTGGCGGTCCTCTAGCCTCCATGATAGCCCGGTCCCGCAGCTCCGTCTCAGATAAGAAACTTCTGGCAGCCAGCTGCATCCGCAGAGATTCCACCCTGGAAGATTGCAGGGATAGACTCTCTTCAGCACGCGCCGTAGCAGCCCGTTGCTCCTCAAGCTCCTTTTTGAGGGAAACAAGTTTCTCCTCATTTAGCGCAAGAACAGCTTCCGCCTTGGCGATAATGTCCCGAGTTCTGAGGATGACCTGCTCCGTGCTCTGCACACTGAGCTCAGATTCCCTCGAATCTCCGGCTAATTTTTGAAATTCAGCCTTGGAATATTCAAGGTCACGGACCTCGGCAGTGATCTGCGCCTCCGCCTCCTGTCGCTCCCGTTCCTGAGCAGCTAGGAGCCTAGTCAGGATGGCCTGGCCTCACCGGAAGAACCAGCATCTTCCAAAGATTCCAGCTCCCGCAGGTTATCTCCAAGTTGCTCTACCACCTGCAGGCATGCCCTGGCAAGTGAAGGGCCTCCCGCCAATTCGACGCTCACGGCCATATTTTCAAGAAGCCTCTGGGCGAACTGAAGGTGCTGTGTCCACGGAAGATGAGATCAATACAGGATCCCATCGAGGTGAAGAATTGTTGCACCATCTGACGTGCCAGCTCCCCCATGTCTTCACCACCTAAGAAGCTTCCCGACCCTTTTTCTGTCACGGGATAAGGGATATAGGGCGGGTCTTCTCGCACAAGAGCCGTTCCAGCCGTCGATGTGGCAAGAGCAAGACTACCCACTGGCGCTTCCTGGAGCGCCGCCTCTGCAGGAGCCTCCACGACCAAGGAAGGAGTTGTAAGCACAACCTCTTCAGAAACTTCCACCGAGGATTGAGCTGTGTGGCCTTCTGGAAGGGTGCCGATCGTCAGACTCCCCACCTGAGCCCCCTCAGTCAGAGCTGCCTTACTAGGTTCGAGGTCCAGAGGCGTCGAGTCCTGTAGAATGGGAGTCTCCCCAGCTTCAGCAGTAGCCTTCTCCACCGGCGGAGTGAGAGCCTCCTCAGCCTCAATGGTTGTTTCCCCTCCTGGCAAAGGGGAAGGCTCCCCAACTTCAACAGCTGCCCCCACTGAGGTTGTCTCGGCAGCCGAGACCTCAATCCCCTTAGGCTGGGTCAACACTGTTTCCATCGCCTCGACATGCGAGGAAGTTGTACCTTCAGCAGGGATTATAGCCGGCGGTAACGCAGTCGATGATTCGCCCCCGTATATTTTCCCCTCCGAGATGCGTGAGAACTTACTCGGGTCAGGAAAAAGCGGGTTCATGGCCGTAGTCGACTTTATCTTCAAAGTCGCTTTCCGTATCAGACGCGGAAGACGACAGTTCAACGCAAAGGTCCTCGGTGACCGGGGCCTTGCCACCAATCACCCCAGTGGTAGGACTAGGGTCGATTATCCGAGCGCTGGAGATGAAGACACTAGGAGGCCCTGACCGCTGTGCCTTGTCTCTCCTTCACGAGCAGAGAAGAAGGCTCAGACCGAGCTGAGAACCCTGGGAATTTGGACATTCCCTCCCACGAGCTGTACTTCCTCGTCAGCTATAGTGAGTTTGTCAACCAACTCCCCCTCTCCCGCAATCTTACAGGTCCCTCTGTGCGACCTAGGAGCACGGATTAAACTGGGGAGATTTTTATCCTCTGGCGGTTCCTCAACCATGATAAAGAGGTCTTCAGGACAGTCCTCAACTCCAGCAGAAATGCCTTCCGAGGGAGAGACTTCTGTTGCTAAATCCCTCCGAGCCCTCTTCGAAACAGGACCAGCAGTTGAGGTAGGACCCCGACGACGCTTACTCACCCATTCTTGAGCCTTGGTGGTTAGAAGGCCCCTCCTGTGGCCCTAGCTTGGTTCTACTCCGGGTTACTCGGAGCTCCTCTCTTGAAGCCTCCCTCGGCTTTCTCTCTGAGATGCTCTCTCCAGCTCTTTCTGGACCTTTAAATACTGGGTGATCATGTGCGAGCATTTGCCAGACTCCGACTGTGTTTTGAGATAGGCATTAATGCCCTCAATACCTGTATACCCAGGAGCAAAATCCGGTGACTGGTTTACCCGAGAATACCAGGTGCAGAAAGTGAAGCTGGTAAGGTTTTCGGCTCCTCGACGGTGCAAACGGAAAGTTGCCTCTGTCCCCCCAGCCACGCTATAATACCAGGCTCGAGCACCTTCGCACAGATTCCCGGCAAAGGCAAGTTGTGTATTCGGATTGCCGACATAAAGCTGAGCATAGCCAAACTGTCGGGCAAAACGACTTGGCATATACGGCGATAGTGCAGGAAGTCCCTTGGCGAAACAGCACATATCCTGGTCGTATATTGATCAACCACCGGAAGACTCCCGCAGACAGTTGGGTGAGGTCATCCCGACCTTTATAGAATCAGTGAATTGCTCACCAAAGGATGCACCAGGAATCCAGGGAAGCAGCGGTTGAGCTGGTAATGGCGGCATTTGAGAGACGTCTCCGAATATAATATATAGGTGTCACTCCAATCCGAGTCTTCCAGCCGCCTCACAAAAGGGACAGGACTCGTACTCCCACGCGCCGTTGTCATCAGAGAAGGGCAATGCATCACGTACTAGGCCATGAGATACGTGTAAGGCAACTCCATTCGGGGGTTGGGGCGCCTTGCCGTCGGGTTTCCCTCTGAGTCGACATTACGGCTTGCCTGAGAGTCGACAGTCCTTGGAGCCCTCGCATAGTCTCTTGGCTAGCGCCCGCAACCCGCTCTGAATGCCAGCCGCCACGGCCGGAAGAAGGGCTATAGGACGGCCATGGGCCAGGAGCACTGC
This sequence comes from Agave tequilana, assembly GCA_038442645.1. Classification (NCBI taxonomy): domain Eukaryota; kingdom Viridiplantae; phylum Streptophyta; class Magnoliopsida; order Asparagales; family Asparagaceae; genus Agave; species Agave tequilana. The sequence goes on along the minus strand of JAVJIF010034042.1, from coordinate 192,916 downwards.
TGGATACACCACGTCGGCAATAATGACTTCATGTGGCCGTGTAGGTACCACGCAACGCTTCAACCACAGCATCAAGAAAGCCCGCCAACAGCGCTCGACTAGAGATAGAAGCCCGGGCCCGGTGATGATAGCTTTCGAAAAGCGTATCAGGTTCGAAGCCGTCCTCGTTCGAACCCAGTGGTGTAAAAGCCCTCAGAAGCTTGTGCGACCATGTCGTCAACTCCCTGTTCAGAGAGGGGAGCCAGTCGAGTTATCGAATGATCCTTCGTGCTGTGACATTGCTGAATAAGTAATTGGCCCAGGATAGATGCCTGACTCCATGCGTCCTCCAACGGTTACCGACCACAAATATGGAAGTGGCACATCACTTCCCAATAGGTCTCATACACCTCAGGGGAATCCTTCTTTATAAGGTCAAGCTCCCTAGCAGTCGGGGACATATTCTTCATAAGGGAACTCCCCCATCACCAGCCCCGAGACCTCATGCAACTCATGCAGTGCAAGGCCCATTTCTCCAACGGGGGGTAAAGAATGTCCCCGTCTGAGGGTTGTAGCGCTCCAAGATTCCGAAGAAGTTGTGAGAGCTCATTGGGATACCCCATTGTACAGCCCTGACTGCTGAGTATAATCCCACGTGCTCAAGCAGATCTCCAAGATCGGAGAGGGCAAAACCCACCATCCTGTCCCACCAAGAATTCTCCGTGGAGTGGACCCATCCTGGCAAATGGAACTTGGCCGGATAATCACCCTCTGCTTCTATGAACGAGTTGAGGAAGGTGGTGGCAAGCTGCGGGATCTCTCCGACTGGAAGCTCAGACTTGCGTGACCCGGGAAACAAGCCGAGGACCGGCCGGTCATGGCAATCATGACGGTATACGTTCTGGGATTTGAAATTCCCAAGGGTAATCTCAGAGATATCCCGGGACACGTCCCACTTCATCTTCCGAAGGACGGACAGATGTTGGAGACAAGACAACGGGAGCATCCTCTCCATGGCTGGAAGGAAGTATCTCCTCTCCCCTATCTGACGGAGCACCTGTAATTCCCGTCATACATTGGGTTGCCACCGTCGCTGACATGATCTCCAAAGAAGAAAGCAGGCTTCTCCAGCTTGATGTGGGTATCCGTTGCGAAGATGCATCGGTCATGAGCACCCGAGAAGTCCTCTCATTAACATGGGCAATCATTTCCCTGCGAACTGGCGACCTGTCAGCAGTCACAGGTATGGTCCTTCGCAGTGCAAAAGTCAGACGGTGGTCGGCACACCCACGCGGCCAAAATGGTGCATCTTGGCAAGTGAACCTGAAACATGCGGCACTGCAAAAGAAAAAGACACTTGGTCAGATACTTTGCCAAAAATAAGGGAAGACGCTAAGTGTTCATAATTCAAAACGCAGCCGAGACATTGGACGCAGGAGTTATCATCCGCGTCCAGACCTGCGAACTTGCACCAAAACGCAGAAGAGATACTGGACGCAGGAATTTTTCGAATCCGCGTCCAGACCTGCAAAGCTGCGTTCTACAAACCAAGACTTATGAAAATTCGAAGTACTTGGACTCAAACGCCAGATTCTACAAAATCGGCGGTTGAAGACACAGAACGCAAGGATCAAATCCGCGTTCTGCAAAACAAGACTTGTGAAATTTCAAAGTGCTTGGACTCGGACGCCAGCGCCTGATGGCACAAAACGCGGCACAGAACGCAGGGATCAAATCCGCGTTCTACAAATCGCGTCCAGAGACCTTCACAATTAGAAATATTCTAAGTGAAGGACCCAGAGTGCAGAGTTCACCAGCGTCGGATCATCAGGCCCGCGCCCCGGTTATCATCTCAAGGACAGCGTCCGAGAATCAAACACGATCTTGTGTTAAAGGTCCTTAGGGTCTATGAACATGTTTTAATGGCGGAACCCACACCGAAGGTACATTTTTACCTCGGAAAACACCCTCCTGCGCAGAGGAAGCATCTCTCTCAGCCTCGGCGACGGTCGCCCTTGAGGTCGATGCAGTCGGTTTTGTCTGGGAGCCATTGAAGATCAAGAAATCCGAGCGAGGAGATGAATAGTTGGAGAGAGAAGGAAGTTCTTTTTTTCAGAGAATGCGTTCGTTCGGAGAAGAAGATACATCTCTCTAACTGTTGCCTTTTATAGGCACAGAGATTTGCGAAGATACGCAGCGTTTGGCCCAATAAACGTTGCAGCGAATCGCTGCCTGACGCGTGGAGCCAAATCATTGTTTGAACAGGGAAGATCATGCGTCGCGACCCCGCCGCAAGTCAGAAGTTGACACGTGGAGCAGTTCATTTAATGAACCGGGGGATCCGCGCGCCAAAAAGGCGAAATCTCGCCGTTTCCCAGGCCAGCTGGCGGCGTAATCATGACATGGCACAGGCGCGCGCCCAAAGTACGCGGCTCTTCGGTGGACATGCCCCGTCAGCATCATCAAATGCACCCAGAAAATCGCGTCTGCATTTCAAGAGATGCGTCTCTCCAAAGTCCGCAGTCCCCTCAAACAGGCCAAACATCGCGTCTCGCTAAGAAGTCGCGTCTTTAAAGCAGTCTCTGCTTTTTCAAAAAGGAACCTGCGTCCAGTCTCCTGCTTCTGCAAAGTCAGTTCAACAGTACACTGACGCAAACCGACAACCAACCACTCCCGGCCAAAAGCGCACCCGTGACAGACTAAAAAGCAATCGGGGAGGTCTAGACTGTGTATCTAAACACTCAACACGATCAACTCTGACGGCTTCAAAGAGTTCAACAGTACACTCACGAAGACCAATTCCAGATAAGATCAAACCCGAAGCATCAACAGTCCAGTCATAAACGCGAACACGGCTAAGATCCAAAGTATTCCGAAATCCGTCCCATTCAACTGCGGAATATCAGAAACTTTGGAGGGGGTTCTGTAGGCTGTCTAAAAATGACTAACAGACCAGCCATTAAGGAAGCAGAGTCTCAAGCTCTAGACGCGAGAAATCGATGCTCGCGTCTCAGCATTAAGACGCGTTGGCTCTACACCCGCGTCTCAACGTTCAGACGCATCGGCCCGAAGCCTGCGTCTCAGCATCAAGACGCGTCGGCCCGAAGCCCGCGTCTCAGCATCAAGGCGCATCGGCCCGACGCCCGCGCCTCAGCATCCAGACGTGAAGGCCCGAAGCCCGCGTCTCAAGGCGCGTTTGGCTCGACGCCCGCGTCTCAAACTTCAAGGCGCGTTTGGCCCAACGCACGCGTCTCAGTTGCAACTGCCCTGATTGCGGGGCCAGTCACCGCGCATGTAGCGGGTAGTGGCCCCTCATGCGGGAGCGTTTTCAGGAGGCACCTTCACCCCCTGAGATCCCTATAAATAGCCTTGTTTGCTATGAAGAGAGGATCGGGAGTTTTTTGGGGAGAAGGGAGAGAACTTTGAGAAGATCGAAGCTTGGCAGAAGATTGGAGTTTGAAGAGAGAGAGCTTTGAGATAAGGCATCATCAAAAATCGATCGAATCCAGGCAGGAGGATCATCAAGAGAGAAGCACGACTCTTCAGCGAGCTTACTGAGTACTAGCCGCTCTTCGCCTACCTCCTCTTTGAGAGTTTTGGTAGACGGAGCTGAGTTACTCTTTCTACCGACCGAAGAGAAGACCCCCGACGGTCCAGGACGGTCATCTGGTCAACGGAGAACAAGATTCACTCTCCATCGCCACACGAAGAACCCACCTTAAACAAAGGGAAGATTCAGACATCCTCCCTCCCTGTAACTGGAAAAGAGAGGAAGAGAGTTCTTTTGGTGTAATCGTTTCGCTTGAATCAAGGAATCTTTTACAGCTAAAAACACTTTCTCCGACCACCAAATTTTCCGGCCCCGTACAGTTACAGACCTTAGCCATACACATTCTCGGCTTGCTTCATGGAGTGCTATGACTTCAGCATGATTAGAAGAAGTGGCAATAAGTGTCTGCTTTTGTGAACGCCAAGAGATCGCTGCACCTCCACATGTGAATACATATCCTGTTTGAGACTTGGCTTTATGTGGATCTGACAAATAACCTGCATCTGCATAACCAGTTATTTCTTGTTTTGATCATCTGGAATAAAACAAACCAAAGTTAGTTGTTCCACGAAGATAACGAAATACATGTTTAATACCATTCCAATGTCTCCGTGTAGGAGATGAGCTAAATCTTGCTAATAAATTAGTAGCAAATGCTATATCTGGGGGGTACAATTAGCTAGATACATAAGAGCTCCAATTGCACTTAGGTATGGTACTTCAGGACCAAGAACCTCTTCATTATCTTTCGCGAGGACGAAATGGATCTTTTTCCACATTCAATGACCTAACAACCATGGAGTGCTTAAAGGTTGCTTTATCCATGTTAAAGCGTTTTAAGACCTTTTCAGTGTAATTTGATTGATGCAAAAGTATGCCACTTTGCAAGGCTCAATCTGTAAACCATACAATATTGGGTTTTCCAAGGTCTTTCATTTCAAATTCATTCTTTAAATATATCATTGCTTCTAGGATCTCTTTGTGAGTCCCAATAATATTTAAATCATCAACATATACAGCAATGATAATGAATCCGGATGTTGTTTTCTTTATAAAAACACATAGGCATATAGGATTATTTACATATCCTTCTTTTAATAAATACTCGCTTAAGCGATTGTACCACATGCGCCCTGATTGTTTTAACCCATATAACGATCTTTGCAATTGATCGAATATAATTCTCTGGGTTTTGAACTTAATGCTTCAGCATTTTAAATCTTCAGGGATTTTCATATAAATATCGCTATCAAGCGATCCATATAAATAAGCTGTAACAACATCCATAAGACGCATTTCTAAATTTTTAGAAACTGCTAGGCTGATTAAATATCTAAACGTAATTGCATCCATTACTGGAGAATACGTTTCTTCATAATCAATTCCAGGTCTTTGCGAAAAATCTTGAGCAACAAGTCGAGCTTTATACCTCACAATCTCGTTTTTCTCGTTGCGTTTTCGTACAAAGACCCATTTGTATCCTACTGGCCTCACGGCTTCAGCGTGAGGATAATAGGCCCAAATACTTTGCGCTTATTCAGCGAACTCAATTCAGCCTGTATAGCGTCTTTCCACTTTGTCCAATCAGGTCTATTTTGGCATTCAGTGACGGATCTTGGTTCAGGATCCTCACTTTCGTTAACAATATCATATGCTACGGAATAGGAAAATATTTCATTTATATTTTCTATCTTATTGCGATTCCATAATCCTCCTGTATTGACATAATCAATAGAGATTTCATGATTTTCTATATCTTCAGGATTTTTCATCTCTTGATTTGTCTTGTTTTGTGTTTCTTCTGGAACACATGCTTGTATTTTGTGTTTCTTCTGAAACACATTCTTGCACATTGGGGTCATCGTGCTTATCTGCTCCTTTTCTTTTTCGAGGATTTTTATCTTTGGAACCGATTGGTCTACCACGCTTCAGGCGTGTCTTAGACTCATGAGTGACTTCATTCTCGGGTTGTCCTTTTGGGATTTCAATCCGAGCAGGAGCATTTACAGCTGGTATATATGATTTAGTCACTCTTTTTGTATCAGTGAACGCATCTGGCAATTGATTTGCTATTCTTGTAAATGCATAATCTTTGCACTTCTGTCTCACATTGTCTTGTGTGAGGATCAAGATGCAATAAGGATGGTTCACTCCATGTAATCTCCTTCTCCAGCTGTTCTTTTCTCCCCCTAATGCTGGGAAAATTGCCTCATTGAAGTGGCAATCGGCAAACCGAGCCGTAAAAACATCGCCGGTTTTAGGCTCAAGATATCTTATAATAGAAGGAGATTCATAGCCGACATATTCCCAGTCTCTTTGAGGACCCATCTTTGTACGTTGTGGTGGAGCAATCGGTACATATACCGCACAACCAAAAATTCTAAGATGGGAAATATTTGGTTCTTGACCAAATGCTAATTGTAGAGGGGAGTACTCATGATATGCACTGGTCTGATGCGAATTAATGCTGCAGCATGTAAAACTGCATGACCCCATACAGAAATAGGAAGCTTTGTTCTCATTATTAATGGTCTAGCAATAAGTTGGAGGCGCTTAATCAGCGACTCAGCCAAACCATTTTGTGTATGTACATGGGCAACAGGATGTTCAACAACTATTCCAATAGACATACAATAATCATTAAACGCCTGAGACGTAAACTCACCAGCATTGTCAAGTCTAACTCTCTTGATGTATAATCAGGAAATTGTGCCCTTAATCTAATTATCTGAGCAAGAAATCTCGCAAATGCCACATTGCGAGTTGACAATAAACAAACGTGTGACCATCTACTAGAGGCATCTATCAATACCATAAAATATCTAAATGGTCCACACAATGGGTGTATAGGCCCACAGATATCACCTTGGATACGTTCAAGAAATGTAGGTGATTCTGTTTTTATTTTAGCTGGTGACGGTCTCATAATTAATTTTCCTAGAGAACAAGCTTCACATGGAATCTTACTAACTTGAAGGATCTTCTGGCCCTTTAAAGTATGTCCATGTGAATTCTCAATAATTCTTCGCATCATCATTGAACCAGGATGACCTAAACGATCATGCCACAGAGTTACTGTCTTGTATCTTCTTTAACTACCATATGTGACTCTATCACATTTATATATGTATAATGCAATCCTGAGGAAAGCTTTGGTAGTTTTTCTAATATGCACTTCTCTCCTGATACATAAGTAGTAAGATACATATACTTCATATCTTCTTCAGTTGCAGACTGAGTATCATATCCATGAAGATATATATCATTAAAACTCAACAAATTTTTTAGATTTTGGTGAAAACAAAGCATCTTTTATGAAAAACTTTGTTCCATTTGGCAATATGAAGCTGGCTTTACCAGTCCCTTCAATCAAGTCTACAGGACCTGATATTGTATTGATGATTGCCTTTGTTGGTTTTAATTCAGAGAAGTACCTTTTATGTTTGAGAATAGTATGTGTTGTACCGCTATCCGGTATGCAAATCTCTCCAGTTTTGGTCTTGACTTCATCATTAGAATAATCCATATCAAGCTTCATGCAAAATAAATAATTTGGTAAGAATAAAATTTGAAACATATTATTATAAAGGAAATATTTCATTCAAAGATAAATTTGAAAATTACAAATAACAAAATATGATAATACATAACCATATTTCCAATTATCACCAGTATCATGATTGATTGGAAGATCAACAAAATCATCAGTAAAGTCCGAAGCATCAAGATGAGTTGAATCATCCATAGGATCATCATGTTCAGTGAAATTCACTTCTTTCTCTTTTCCTTTCAAGGATGTTTTGTAGAGCTTGCAAAGGTGCTCCGGTGTTCGGCACACTCTAGCCCAGTGTCCTTTGGAGCCACATTTGTAACAGGAATCTTCAGGATTCCGAAGAGAACTTTCACGAACATCTTTCCTTTTTCATGTCTTTCCACATGATGTCTTGTGGATCGCGTTATTCTGTGAAGGGTTGTAAAAACCACTTCGACCGCGTCCACGGCCACGTCCACGGCCACGACCACGACCACGTCCACGGCCGCGTCCATAATTATATCCTCGTCCATAATTTTTAGAAAATGCAACATTTGCTTCTGGAAATGCTGCTGAACCAGTAGGACGGGACTGATGATTTTTGATCAAAAGTTCATTATTTTTCTCTGCCACGAGAAGAGATGAAATTAGTTCAGAATATTTCTTAAAACCACGCAACCTATATTGTTGTTGCAGTGTTATGTTGGATGCATGAAATGTGGAGTAAGTCTTCTCCAACATTTCTTCATCTGTGATATCTACTCCACAGAATTTCAACTGGGATACTATTCTGAACATTGCAGAGTTGTAGTCGCTAACTTTCTTAAAGTCTTGGAAGCGCAAAGCATTCCATTCATCACGAGTGGCAGGGAGTACAACTTCCTTTTGATGATCAAACCTTTCTTTGAGGTTTTTCCATAAAGCACTTGGGTCTCTAACAGTGAGATATTCACACTTTAGACTTTCATCAAGATGTCTGCGGATAAAGATTGTCGCCTTTGCCTTATCTTGTGACGACGTAGAATTTATTTCTTTAATGGTCTCAGTGAGACCCATTGACTCAAGATGTATCTCAATATCAATAACCCAATACATATAATTTCTCCCCGTGATATCAAGTGGAATGAACTCAAGCTTTGCAAAGTTTGACATGGTGATAACTATAACAAAATATAAAAATAATTAGAATCACAACATTTTATTTCTCAAAGAAAATTTGCATGTCAACCAAAATAGCTACAAGTAGAAGAGGAAAAGTGAACATTAAAATAAAAAAATACGGGTACAATTCACTTGGATCCATGTCTCCAAGAAAAACGATAGAAGTGTTGATGATGATGACGGCAATAAGAAACATCAAAGCTGGACTAAGCATCTTGCGAAAAACTTCGAACGCAAAACTTTTGAGAGATGATGAAAATTTTGAGAAATGAAGAGAGATTGATGAGTGAGTTGTGTAGTTTAGAACTCACCTATTTATAGGGGAAAAATAGCCGTTTACAGCCGTTGGGGGATTATAGCCGTTGGGGGTTTTTTTTAGCCGTTGGGGATATAGCCGTTGGGGTTTTTTTTTTTTTTTTAGCCATTTGGGGAGAGAGAAAAAACAATATAGATTTTATATAATTAAATATTGTAATTAAGGAAATGGTAAAATAAATGCATTGTACTATATATATTACGAGCTATAATATATGCACGCCACTCTACTTGGTGGGTGTTTTGCAGGCATAATTAATAAAGCAGTAATTATTGAAATAAATATTGGCACACCACGCTACTCGGTAAACCTTTCAGTGGGTGTTTGTCCAGATATAATAGTAGAATAATAAAATATATAATGTTAGAAGCTTGGGGTTTAATCCACGCAAGCATCAAGTTAGATGTTAGTAAAGATAGCATAATCACATCACTTTACTATAAATAGGTGGCAGAGCCTCCTTTTATTATAGTAATGATGTTATATGAATATAATTAGTATAATAATTCAGTTTTCGTAATCACATCACATTTCTATAAATAGGTGGCAGAGCCTCCTTTATTATAGTAGTGGTGTTATACGAATATCATAAGTATAGTAACTTGCCAATTTTACCTTGAGATTGTAGAGGTAGAAGCTGGGACTTGTGATAGGACTTTTCCTTGAGCAATGGAAGCAGAGGCTCGTGACAAGTTTTACCTTAAGCTAATGGAGGCAGAAATTTGACGTGGTAGGCTTTTTCCCTGAGCTGACGGAGGCAGAGGCTGGGGACAGACTAGAGTGATCGTGCTGATAACGTGTTGTAAAAACTCCGAGAATATAACACCAAGACAGAGAAATCTAGAGGCAGAGTAGAAGTAGGAATTCTTATTGATTTCTGAATTTGTGTGTGTACATTGAAATGAATCAGGAAGGTCCTATTTATAGGAAAACCTTGGGGGCACTATGCAGTCGCTTGCGTCATCGCTTACATCAGCGCATAGTAAACTTATTAATGGTGCACAGTAAAGGTAGGCAGCCACACGTTTTTCATAACACTCCTCTTTATATGTTGTGGGTTTTAAACTGACATTGAGTGTAGAAATGAAATTACTTAGAAGTAGGCGAAAATCGACAAGTTCACCTGCAAATTTCGACGTTTTTGAAGTAGGTTGGTGAGAATAAAGAGTGTGGTTATCATTTTGTGTTTAGGTGGGCGATTTGGGGAGCATAAATAATAAACTAATTAATATTTAAATAGAGCAAAATGTTTATCTGTCATTATTTATATTATTATTATTATTGACTCATCGTGGTCTGAGTCTCATCTAGTTGATAAAGAAGTGAGAGTTGTTGCGGCTAAGGTTCTAAATATTGGATATCGGGATCGTATCGGATAGGGGTTTTTCATATCGGATATCGGATATCGGGGAGATATCGAGAATACGCGCGCATATCGGGCGTTCATATCAGACACTATATATAATGAAATATTGATAACTAAAAGTTGGTTTAGTGTCATAGATATCATCTACCTAATAAAAATGATGTAATATGCATATAAAGACAGTAAAAAATAATGTATATTTACATGCAATTGTGCAATAAATAAGCTATTCCATGTCGGGCAATATATCGAGCGACTTATCGGTCAATATCGGGTGACTTATCGGCCGATATTTCAAATATCGTCCATTTTTTGCTGCAAACGATATGGCAAATGATTTTCACATATCGTATTGACAATAGGCAAAAAAGAAGATATCGGACGATATCTCAACTGACTCGGCCGATATTTAAAATAAGGGTTGCGAGAACAACCAAACAGTGCACAACACAAGAACAAATTACACAGAAGATAAGATCTAATGAGGTTCAACAATTTGCCTACATGCTCGGACATAAGAGATAAATAATCAAAGTTACAAATGGAATATAACTTTTCGGCTTACTATCCCATCTAGGGTTACTAAACTCGCTATTTAAAGCCAGTGGGGGGCGAGAGAGAGTGAGAGAGTCAAACAAAGTGAATCAACCGAATCCGGGTTCACAATAGAAAATGACCCATACTCCAATTAGCCTAGCACTCAGAACACGTCCAAAACTCCGAAGACCCGCGTTACTATACACGCCAAACTAGAACTCAGAGACCATACTCCGACTAGGTCTAGAACTCCGAGGCCATACTCCGACTAGGCCTCCGACTTCTCCAGGACTGTGCCGCATTCACTCTGAAACCACTCTCAATCTCCCTCATTCTCCATTTCATTCATTTTTTGTTCTGGGGGCTTTGCCCCGGGCGACCCCAGGAGGGGGGCTCTCCGCCCCCTTCCAACTCCGACGACCTGACGCGCAGGTCGATCCGCGTAATAACTTTGTGTAGGGCGAAACTCCGTCGAAGTGGCAATTAAAATCCCCAATTTTGATCTTCTCTCTACAAGAGTAGCTTGTGAAAACTCCGCAATTCAAGTCTGATTGTGATCTAATGTTAAAAGATGACTGAAATTCATAAAAAAATTCATGAACTTTCAGTGTTTTTGAAAAAAAAAAAAAATACCATGAACTATATAAATTACAAGAAAATACAACAAATTATTTTTATATTATTCTTAGGGTCTATTTTTGGAGAATTCCTTCGCTGTCCAGGGATTGGAAACCAATCTGTGTATGACATTGCAACTTGGATTTCGTGACAACAACCATCTCTTTTGGGGTCATGGGACAAGCGGCCAATAGTCTCTTTGAACTTCTCTGCTCTGTGTGCCATCTTCATGGCCTCCTCTCTATTGCAGCCACATTTGGCTGCAAGACATGGCAAATGAAAAACAAGGAACAATTCCAGGGCTGAGAGAGAGAGAGAGAGAGGCCTGCGTACTCCTAACTTTTTGACGGTTCCCTTGATCCAACTGTGGTCAAGTCACTGAGATGGCTACCAGTCCCCAGGAACATAGCAAGAAGGAAATTACTGAACTGATTGTTGGATCTATAATATTCATTACTTGGGTTTATACGGATTCTTAAACCATTGACAAGCGAAAATCTAGCTGTTTCATGAATTGAACAGTCCTCAGGTTCATTATGGACAGAGAGCTTATTGGCGCTCTTGTAGTTGTAGAGATCACACACACACACAACCCATCATCTAAGACTTCTATGTTATCAAACTGTACTATAATGGCTGCAATAGCCGAATAGGCAAATGCTCGGAAGCCTCCGAACATGGGCGAAGCTGCGTTACAAGTTTCTAAAGTGAGTTATATCGGAAATTAAGCGAAGATTCTTGCAAGAACAAGACATTGTTATCTAAATCTTACCCTGTCCAATACATAAATACTTTTAGATATACATCATATGTGTCAATAGGAACCTGAGCTGATGGAGCCCCTTTCTTTCCTTCTCCATTGTTGGAGTACTTGGCTTTTATTATCTGAGATGGCCTTCTGATAGTGTCCATCTTTGGCTTTCTTAGATCCCTTACAAGCTTCCTAGGTGTCTTCATTTTCATTTTCTTTGTGTTCTTCACAGCAAAACTTAGCATGCTCCTCTTCATGTGTTTTTTTATTTAAATTTGTGATCTTATAATTGCTTAGTGCTATTGTTATCATGGAAGATGGAGATATTTGAAGTGAAGCACTTTTCTGTACTAAAACATTGTACCTTCAGCTTTAGAAGCCATTCTTGACAGTCTAATGGTTTTCTAACTGTCTATGATGTTATATGTTGGTCAATGTATGTAAATGACTATTGTCGAAATTGGTTTTACTTCTTTTGTGTTTATTACATGTTCAGTTGTTATTTGCATGCATATTTCATGTGATTTGGTTTGAACGTGGTTCCCTATGACAGGTTATATCGTATCACCCATGGTTTGAAATATCGGCCGATACTGATATTTTGGCCGGATACTAATATTGTCGATAGGACCCGATATAATCGAAATGATACCCGATATTTCCGATACAACGAAACTAAACGGTCGATAAAGGGACAATATTTCCAACTCCAATACCAACTCCTACAACCAATTCCGATACTCATACCGATATTTCAGACCTTTGAGACTCTTACCTAGAGCAACATAAAAAAAATTCTTTATCCCAGATCTTTGGGGTTGACTACATGAATCCCTTTACTCTATTCAGCTCTATTATTCTTTCCTGGTCCAGGGAATTTGGAGATTTTACCACTTGGCTGCATGAGCTTAAACTGTATAACAAAAAAAAAAAAAACGTTGGTCTAGCTGTCTGCCAACTGGCCATCAAGGCTTTATTGTATGGCAATCTCTTCCTCATGGTGCATTGACTAGGTATTTGTCATCAACTGGTACATGGTTTAGATCAGGTTAAAAATCAGTTGTGCCCCACTTTAATGGGAAAAGGCTTAAATGGTGAGGGTGACACAGTAAGTTTTTTTTTAAGAAAAAATGGTGAGCCAATGGGACCACTCGCGCTTCATTAAAAGAATTAATGGCAGCAATCCCAATCAAATACAATAACTTAAAGTCTCCCCAGAAATATAGAAATTGTGCACACTCAGGTGCCCGAGGATAGCTAAAGGAACCAAAACACAAAAGGAAAGAAAACGCATACACCACTCTCTTCCTAGACAATGTTGCTGCTTTCCGCAGACGCATCCTCTGGTGCCACTCTGATCCGTACAGTAAGTTATTTCTCCTCCAATCTTCTACCTTTACCTGGCCCGCCCCAGTGGCACAGGCTTACACAGTAAAGCAGATATGCTTAACTGAGTCAGTTAATTATGCTTCCTGATTCAAGTTTTAAGTGGTTCCTCCATAAGATTTCGGAATATTAAGCAAATAAATGGCCATCTAGACATGAAATCTCCATTTGTCGCGTGGGAGCTTGATCAATTTGCACACTTCGAATACATTAGTTATCCACCTTAATAGCTTTGCCAAACTATTTCATCCATATGCCAGAACTGATTGCATTGCTCTGAAAACAAATATGTAATATGTGAGGTTCATGAAACCTTTCAACCACCCCTCCACCTTTCTAAAAATCATCTAAATCATTGTTCTCTCTTACATCACATAGATGAATTACTGAATATTACTTACTGGATTTGCAATCAATTTCATTTAAAGCATCATTGCTCACCATCATTCAACTTGTATTTGTTCCAGTTACTCACTGTGAAATATCCATTGAGAAATCTTAAAATTTTTTTTTTTTTTTTTTTGGGTTAAATGATCTGAATAGTCTAGCTAGACATGGTCGGTTTATGTTCAAGTGACTCAATGGATTATTAAGCATTTGAGATTCTATGCTTGTGAGTGCCTTTGAAGTCTCATTTATTAGTTTCTATCTGATGAAGTTCTTGCATTCCAGATGAAATTGTTGATGGGGTAATAATACTACCTCTTCTTCTGATGCCTGCCCCCTTGCTAGCATACTGCAAAATCAAAATAAGAAACAAGAAAACTGTGAAAGGGTTTTCAGCTTGAGACATGTGAATGAATCTTCAATTGATACTGTCATTTCTATATGTATTCTTTTGATACACAAGCCAACACTACAGAAGTGAATAAAAGAAATCATACTTCACAAAATAAATGATGCAAAGCAAAGCTTCTTATTTGATTCTTTTTAGTATTGCTGATGCATCGAATACAGATGATATTAAGAGATACATGCTTGGATTTTGATTCTTGGACAAGTGTTTAAGATGATCTTTTCGTGATAATTCAAATGTCTTGTAGGGACCTGTCACCATACTCTACAAATACTGAGATAGTGATCATTGGGATTTTATTCTACTAATGTGTTACCACACTAATTTATCTTTTATACAGTTCTGATAAATTCATACATTCTTGATATTCTTTTTTCGATATTATTGCATCGAGAAATTATCCAGAACCCTTTTCCCTTTCCTGTTATTTTTCTCATGAAATCAATATAAAGCATTTTCAACTTCCTCTATGATCTAAATCTTCATTGTTATTTTGCTAGCATTCTGTAGAAACAGCAGATCTCTAATCATTTTTAGATCCCTACATTCCCCCTTATCAATTCCATTCAATAACTTGAAAAAGGTTCCATCAGTGTTTGTTCTTGATGCCTACTAGAGTTGGTCTTCCCACTGACTTGCAGGTGGTAGCTCTTTAGCAAACATAATATTTGGAGCGGTTGTCGATGATCGCTATACTGGTGAAATCCATGTCACCATCATCGCGACAGCCCTCTCGCGGTCATTCCAGGAAACCCTATCGACAGACCAGAAGGCAGCAAGGATTGTGGAAGCCCAGGCTCAGGAGATGAAAGCTGCCTCAGTCCTGAAAGCTCTTCTTCTAACTCAAAACACCCAATCTTTGCATGGAAGAAGCACCTGAAAAAGTTTATGTTTCTTTTTTTATGCAAATGGAAAGGAATTAACGCAGTTCTCAAGCAACCCCTGCAATTTTAATTTTTGCCCCCCTCTGCATTTTGTTCATCTAGCACCAACTGCAGGCATATCAAGGGCATAATTTATAACAGCAGGTTGTTCTGTATGAGTGAATCTAATCTGTGTGCAGTGAAAAATGGATGCTAAGAAAGAGTAAAATTGTATTATACATTTCGAATTGGTTCGATCTAGCGTTCAGCGAGATCATGAAGCAAATTCCATTTTTTGAATTTTGCAAGCTACTCTTTTTGCAAAAAGGTTTTATTAAAAGTTAAAATTTTCTTACAGGAGGGAATTTGAATCAGTTTGTTACCCACTCAATGTTCTTCAGAATTAACATCACTCAGCAAAGGAACATTGTAATTCTGTGGTAAGAGCTTCAAATACAAAATATTAGCAATTGCCAGTTTCCTAGTGCTGCAGGGCAAAAAACACCAAGTAATTCTTACATAAACTTACAAACTTCTTGTAGGGTTAATCTACAAAGCTTGATACATAACTAATCTACAAACCTCTCCTGATTTCAGCCATTACAGAAAACAGGAGTAATGCGCGCAGAAGCCGAATTCATATGAAGAGGGACATCTCAGATGGTTGAATGAACGACAGTACACGTTCACCAAACAAGTCAACCAACGACGCCAACAAAAGCCCAGTGTCCACATCCTCTTTCCACGCCTGGGCGAGGGCTGCGTGCGTCTTCTGTGCTCTACTGCCGCCAATCTTCTCTCTTCTGTTTCCACTTGTAGTGCTTTCATTTGATACTTGCCCTGATGAAGTCGAAGGCCCCCCTCCGGACTCACCAGATGCAGCTGGGAACCCATCTGCTGATGTCATGGACATGGGCGGCATTGAACTGATTGTTCCGTCCACTGCCAGCTTCTTGAGAGGGGGTTGCTGCAGTGTATGGTTGGAGGTTGCCTTGCGTTTGTCTGGATAAATTGATAGAAGCATTCACTTAGTACTTGCAATGCATGCTATCGATTTTATTTTTGGTAGGGTCGGTAATAGATATCCTATAAAAGACAAAAGAGAAGACTGGAGAGCCGGTATATGCATGGCAAAGGGGCTTATCTGAGCTAACTATTTCAAATCTCACATCTCGGACACAGGATTAACAAGGGGTAAATTTCAAGTAAGAAATAAACATATGGAATTTGCTTTGAGAATATCAGTGCCTGGAAACTGGAAAATGATCCAGTTTGTGGTCCATTAATGGGCTACTTCCGCATCAATTTGTTCAATAATCCTTGCAAGAAAAGCAAATAAATATGATGAAGCACAGTAAATTTTTTTAGCACTGTGTAGCTCATTAATCGGTCTGAACTGTTGGTTCAACCACAAAATTATGTGGTGCTTATCTAATATTCATGAGCCCTCTTTACTGGAAAAACTAATGACAAATGAAGGTAACATGGACTGACGGCAATTCATGATGAGACATTCAAGTTACTCCTGTTTACTTTTGTTCAGCTAAAGTTTTCTGGTCATTGCATGAAGAAACTGAAGTGACAAATAGGTAGCATGAATGATACGATCATGGAATTTGTATTGATGTATGACATCATGGGGTCAATCTTATTCACCTCAAATGTCTCTCATCTATCAGAAAACATCCCAGAGCCTCCCGCTGCCCACTCCCTTTTCTACAGGATCCTTCATGATGCAGTTAAAGCATGTACATATTTACAATTTAAATTTCAGACAATGACCATGATCACATCCAGGATTATAACATACCATAATAATCATATCTTGCACTTATAACTACCCCTACATCTTCTTAAAGAGCTTATTCAGCCATTAGAAAACTGTCTGAAACTTAAATTAGCCTATAGGGAATAACATTACCTCCATTAGACCTTTTAAGGGATAAACTAAAATTTGATTTGTAAAAAAATGTTGTTTTTTTATTATATATTGTCAATCATCTTTGGTAACGTGATATTAAATTAGACAACTGTGATTCTCCACTAGCTGGTTCTGCTATGTGCCCCTGTTCTTAAAAACAAGTAGCACAACTGTCCAGATATTATTAGGCATTCCCATATTTTCAAGAGAACTTGAACAAGGTAGTACGTCAGATTAGCCAAATTACTTATTTAGATACCACGTTGGTAATTCTAGTCCAGAACCCTCTATTTAGCAAGCTTTCCTCCATATCCAGTGACAAAATTGACCTATGGTGTCTGTGCAATCTCTCTAAAGATCTCCTGTAATGTGTCATCATCTAGTTTTGAACATGAAAATTTCTCTACTTTTCACTAAAAGCATATGCACCTAGTTGTTTAAGAGATTTAGGAGGTGCGAGAAGTTAATGAAAGAGATTATTATGAAGGTACTCATGTGCATTATATCCTAAGTGAGGCTTGAGACAACTATGAATTAATGGCAAAACCACACCAAAACTGCTCAACTACTGATTTATAAGCAAATAACCATTAATGTAAGTCTAATTGGTCTTACTTGGCATAGTCGTCACAACTTTTCCATTATTCCTCCAAACTGGTTGTGTTGGCGGAGATAGCACACCAGGGAACACCTTCAGCATATCATACAAACATTTACCTGCAGCGCACTTGAAACATGCATCCCAGCGGAAAAAACAAAAAATTGTGAAAAGGATTGCTATTTCTTTTGACGAGTACAAACATTGACTGAATGGCATTGAAGAACAAGGGTCAAAGAAATATACCAACAAGGCACCATAGACACGCCAAGCTTCTTTTCTCTTCATCTCATTCTTTTGCTTTTCTAATAGCATCTCTGGTTCTAAAAGTTGTAAATATGTCTCCAAATTGGGCAGAATTAGAAGACGGACCTGGCAGGTCAAAACATATAAGTCAGCGAGACATTAAGAACTGGGTGGCCATAAAATCTAGTAAGATGAATTACCACACTGGGTCCTAATGCAGAAAGCCCCTGAATGGCACCATAATGCTGGGTCATTGCTTTAGATGGATCAAGAAAAGCATGAATTAGAGTTTTTGTCAACCGAGACTGGAGATTGTGATACATGTTACCAAATCTGCAAATGTTTTTTTATAAATTAATAAAATCCAAAATCCACACAATAAAAATGTTACTGAATCAAAGGATATGATAACATGAAAATCAAAGGCATCACAAATTTTACAAGACAACACAGTTAATGTATTTATAATGATGGCCAACTTCAGACTAGGACTACTGTAGAGAAACCAAGTTCTTGACAATTACGAAAGAGAACACATAATTTAGATATCACAAGAAACACTGGAACAAATGAAGAACCTTCTCAGTTTTAAAAAAGACCAGGTTTATTTTTTGAAAAAACAAGGTAGAAAAGATTCATATACAATTCATACAACTATGGCATATTTCTCATTGAGAAATGACAATCTTTCAGGAAATCACACAATACGTTTTTTTTTTTTTTTTTTGTGGGGGTGTGTGTGGGCGTGGGTGGGGGTGTGTGTGGGTGTGTGGGTGTGTCTGTGTGTGTGGGTGGGTGGTGGTGGTGGTGGTTTGGGGGGGGGGGGGGGGGGGGGGGGGTGGTCTGTTTTCCTTTTGCTCAACATATTCCAGAGTATATCTGAGACTCCTCCTTTACAAGGATCTACACAAAAAGATATAACAATAAGCTCATATTTCCAACGGTTTCCCTTGTTAGGTTGGCATCCTCAGACCTCTTTCACGAGGAGTTGTCATGAACCAGACAATTACAGTAGTTGATCGGGGATCTGCCCATGCTTTCCCACAGCCACTGAACAACAGGAGTTCATGTGTCAATGCACTAAAAAAAGATTGGTCACTTTTTCTAATTACTCTTCTTCACTAGTATTCCCCCCACCCCCCCCCCCCCCCCCCCCCCCCCCCCCCCCACCCAAAAAAAAAAAAAAAAAGATGCACTTCAAGAGCGGGCTATAGACAATGGCAAATCTTAATACCAGGTCTTCAAGTTCAAGTCCAAGAATCTTTTTTCTCGATTTATATCATATCCCCTGGAACTGAGGGAGGACCGGACATGGTACTCATTAAGGACTCATTCGTATAGACTCCAACAAAATTTTTACGAGCATAACCATCCTTTCACAAGAATGAGAATCGGCAGTT
Source organism: Agave tequilana (assembly GCA_038442645.1). Taxonomy (NCBI): domain Eukaryota; kingdom Viridiplantae; phylum Streptophyta; class Magnoliopsida; order Asparagales; family Asparagaceae; genus Agave; species Agave tequilana. The sequence continues at coordinate 173,896 of JAVJIF010034042.1, read as the reverse complement.
GAAAGAAACGATATTAACCACAGCAAATAAAAGCTTAATCGAATAAAACAATTGCCTGTTACAGTTAAACAGTAAATTAAGGGGACAGATACATATCTGTATCTTTCAGATATTCCTTAGAGAGCAACACATATAAAATATAAAATGTTGGATTTGACTAGAAATCAAATTTGAGTGTAAATCCAAATTGAGTTCCTTTTGCATTTCTTGTTACGTGACTTCTAGATTAAATAGGAGTCTAAGTTTCTTTTAGGACTATACGAGGGAGAATTTCATGAGAAAATTCTATAAATAAAGTCGTAATATATCTCGTATTTTGGGTGGAATGGACCAAGAGGTTAACCCCCCCCCCCCCCCCCCCCGTGGGAGATTGAAACAAAATAAGAGGAAAGAAACCATGAAAAGAGATTTAAGGAGGGAATGGTGGGAGAATCTTAGTAATCTCTTTTTTTTCATCATAGTGAAACCCATGACATATTGCCCCTGCGAACGTAAGCAGAGGAGCCGAACCACATAAAAATCAATGCACGTTCTTCTTCTTGGTATTGTTTATGTTTCGAATCTATGGACCCTTCTACTCTGTCATAAGTCATAACAAACTGGCATTAGAGCTATGGTGATAGACCGGTGGTCAAGCGTGCAAGTCAAAGTCGTGTCGAGTTGATGATTGGCTGTGGCACGAGGAAGAGGAAAAGATCAAGTTTTTTTCTTCTTCCAGATTTGGATGAGATGTGAGAGGAAATAGCGGTCGTGTGTGCGAGGCTCGTGGTGGAGTGCAACACCGTTGGTGAAGGCTGGTGTGACATTGCGCATGGATTGCATGAGCAGTGCCCATAGTCTCAAGGTTGCCGGTCAAGATCTCAAGCGAAAAGATTGTGTTGTGAAACGTGTGTGCGTGCAAGACCGAAATTAGTGATATAACCGAAATTCGCAATGTTCCATCAAAAAATTACGATAGTGGATAGGACAATAGTTAAAACTTGTAATGTGACTAATGGGTTTAACAAAATTGCAGATGCAGTTTGTACCGTTCTAATCTTAAATAAATTAATACAATACTTAGTTATGATGGAACAATTATACTATCATATCAACGACCGGCAAATTACAGGTTTAACATATTCTCACAACTCTTGATATAATGGACAGCTGATAAATAGATAAAACACTAGAGAAAAATTATCACGACTCACAAATAAATATCGTGTTCAGAAAAACGTACCTATTGAGGATTACGTCAACCTCAGTATCCTACTCACGTGTAGCTCTGACCTCCACGAATCCAACGCCTGAGAATCGCGTGAATCGGACTTTAGATGGCCAAGAAATAACTCGAAAATCAACTCGAATGCTAGTGCTGTTCTGGAACCGGATCTGCAATTTAGCTGCGGATTCGGGTCTGTGGAACGGTTTGGTCAGATCTGCAGGCGGATCGGGCGCTGGTGCTAAGCGAATCGGGTCGCAATTGATCGGATTCTGTTGTGAAGCGAGTCTAGTCAAGACCCGGGTCGAATTCAGGTTACAAATCTGTTTCGGTTCAATACAATGGATTGAGTTGAACTCTGTCACAAACCTGATTATGATCAACTCTTGATGAGATCTTGATCAGCTCTCGCAGGGAGTGCAGGGGATGCGGGCGGTGGTGGAGTCGTTGGCAGGGCACTGACAGGAGAGTGAGAGGCATAGGGCGGGAGCATCGGGAGTGGAAGAAGGTCAGGTGGCGACATTAGCAGTGGAAAGGAAGGAGGCTTAGAGGGCGATGATTGAGGAGAGTCAGTGGGTACGCGACGCAGGGCGAGCGGTGACAACCTCGGTGGTCGGCTCATGGTTGGTCGGCGGTGCTTGGGCGGATCACTGAGGGCAAGGTGGAGTGTGTTGGTGCTGTTGTCGAGAAAGAGGTCAAGTCAAGGTCGAGAAGATGAGTTATGGTTAGGTTGCTTGAAAGAGAAGACAAGAAGGAGAAGAAGATGAAGGGTGGATGGTTCCGGGAGAAGGAAGAACGAGAGAAAGGAAGGCGGGCTCGATGGGTGTTGGCGGCGGTGATGGGGAAGAGAGAAAAATAATTAGGGTTGGAGTTTCAAAAGAAATAGATAAGAATTAAATCCTAATCACAATTAACCACACACAAAAATCTTTAATCAAAATTCAACATTAAAATTTATTCATAACAATTAAGCCTTTAAATTAAATAGGCTTTACAAAACCTAATTTCTAGTCCACAATCGATATGGTACTAAATTAAAAGCAAACTAAAAAAATAAAACAAAAATATAAAATAACCAAAAGTACAAGAAAAATGAAAAATACAACTCTTGTTCAATCTCTACTCGAACCAAATAGATGTCGATATTGTGCACTTCTGTCTCCACTGTACACGTGCCTTGTCTTCTTTCTAATGTCCGCATCATTCTCCCCGTGTGGGAGAAAACTCAACCGCATCGAGTTAGGTGTAGAAGCGCTATCATACTGCTCCAATGCATCAGGATCAATTCGCTGCAAGTCATCTTGGTCTAGTCATATATTTTCAGTCAGTGCTTTTCCTTTTCATAGGATCAAATGCCTGCGAGTTCCACCAGATTTGATGGCAAAAATCTCATCCTCTAGAATTTTATCAACTCTCTCGCTGTATTAGGATGAGTATCTGGGATTAGGGGTAGCGGGGCTCTCAGAAAATGGCTCAAGAAAAGGCTTATCAAAATAGTGCGTTGTTAGGGTTAAAATCAATACTCTTATAATCCACTAAATCATCAACATTGAAAGTATAATTGATGCCAAAAATTTTAGAAAGATCTATAACATAAGTATTGTCATTTAATTTATTCAAGATCTTAAAAAGTTCAACACTATGAGCATACAACTTTTAATACTTTTCGGGGGAAATCATTTCGGACGAATCTGAACCATCACATAATCACCAATATTAAAAGTTTTAAATTTCTTCCTGATGTCAGCTCGTAATTTATAGTTAATATTGCTCTGTTCAATTCCATCACTGATCTTTTTATATAGTGTGTGCACGTGTAATACAAATGCAAATGTAGACTCAGGTACTCTATAACGGGATGGTGTCGACTGTAGAGGAGGAAGATGTTGGTGAAAGGGTTAGCGGCCAAAGCAGGCAAGGCTAATAGGAGAAAAGGAAAAAGCAGTAGTAATGGTGGCAGGGAGGGTGATGTAGGTAACAGAGCCAAGGAAGGAGGAGGGCGAGCTCCTTTCTTCAGTATGTGACCAAGGCTCTTCGCACTGATTTGGTTAATTTCTTTGGTTTTCTTGGATATGACAGGTGTCTGCTCAGACTGTTTAATCTTGGGTCTCAAGAGAAATAGCTTAATCTTCTTACCCCTATCCTCAAATTGATACATGTTAGATCGACCTAAATGATGACATCTTTGTCAAACAACCATGATCTATCTTGGATAATTTGACCCACATCTATTGTAACCATATCACACCAGATTTTATCCTTATAGAAATTAAAGTCGATCGGGATAAGACACCGTTGATTTACTTCTATGACCGTGGAGTTAATCCATGATACTTTACTTGATTGGGGATGGGGTACAACTTAAAATCTAAGATTTTCGGTCACCTTAGACGATATTGCATTGATACAGCTTTCACTGTCCACAATCACCTTACAATTCTTATCTATAATCTTGGTGAACGTGTGAAAAGTTGCAATTCTTTTTTAATCGTCCATTTCTATTGGTTGTGAGGGGACACAAACGACGGACAAGTAAGTCAACGGTATTGACCTAATACAATTGAGACAAATATCATCGCGTGCGGTCTCTTTGTCATGTCAGACTCTACTTCCCCTAGTTGCAGTGTTTTAAATATCAGATATCGGTGATATACCGGTCAACAAAATTATATACCGGATACCGGGTGATACATCGCGATATGGTACTAAATACCGGTTGATATATCAATAGTCAATACATATAAGACATTAGTAAAAGAAATAAATTATTATCCAAACATCATATAAAAACATCATTGAAATACCACAATGAACATAGAATAAAATAAAACGATCTCTCACGCAAAAAAAATAATAATTATCCAAATAAGTAACTATACCGGCCAATATATCAGATATTTCATCTCAGATATCGGCCGATATATCAGCCACGTGGCGATATATCGCCCCATATCGGTCCAAAACGATATCCGGTAAATTTTTGCACTTGTCGTATCATTTGGATAAAATACCGGTACATCGGCCGATATGCCGGTTTATCGGCCGATATTTAAAACAATGTCTGGTTGGAATGTGAGTTTGTCTGAACCAGGCTCAATAGCATGTGGCGTGTTATATATTGGTGGTAGTTTGTTCGGGGAATCTTCCGGGATGATATCACTAATCCCCTAAATCACGGGAGTCTCCGTGACTTTAGGAAGGACAATGCTATCAGACTCTTGTACTATAATGGGAACTCCATCAACAATGATAATCTTAACAGGACTGGTACAATTAACAGCTATGTGCCCATACCCTTGACATTTATTGCATTTAGCAATGGAGCCAATCTTGAGAATTTTCTTTTTGGACCCTTCGTTTTTGTTATCTATTTCAACATTCTTGTCCTTAACATCATTCCTGAGTGGGGTGTAAGGGTACTAGACCTATAAGGTTGGATAGTGGGGAAGAACTAGACACTGCGGTCTGTGATCAGTAGCAGGTTGAGGTCACGCTTGGCATGTGGTGCACTAAAGGTTGTGCAATCGTAGGTTGTTCGCTAGACGGAGCACCTATGTGCATTAATCTATAGTTGGAGGACTCTGCGACAATAATCTTAGCCATAATGTCAACGAGTATCACGAGAAGTTTAGTCCTTGCGATCGGATCCATCGGGGTGATGTGAGATTGATTATACTCTCCTAAAGGTGAGGTCATTAAGAGAAAACACGACCCTAAACTAAATATTTTTTAATATTTTTATCAATTTAAATTCTAAATGCATGAAAGCGATAAAATTCTAGCAAGTGCCTAAGATGATGCATATCCTACCCTTACGGTGCTCTGATACCAAATGGTATAAAATATGTGTGCGTGCAAGATCAAAACTGTGATATAACTGAAATTTGCAATGTTCCAAAAAAAATTACAATTGTGGATAGGAAAATAGTTCTTGTAATGTGACTATAGGTTTAACAAAAATTATAGATGCAGTTTATACCGTTCCAATCTCAAATAAAATAATACAATATTTAGTTATAATGGCACAATTATACTATCAATACCAATGACCAACAAATTACAAGTTTAACAGATTCTCACAACTCAGGATATAGTGAACAACAGATAAAATAGATAAAACAATAGAGAATATTTATCACGACTCGCAAATAAATACTGTCCAAAAAAACCGTACCGACTGACGATCACGTCGACCTCAGCGTCCTACTGACGCATAGCTCTGGTCTCCACGAATCCAACGCCTCGAGAATCGCCCAAATTAGACTCCCAATTGCCGAGAAACAGCCCATAAACCAACTCAAACGCTAGCGGGTCTGTTTTGCAAACGGTTCTGCACTGTAGCTGTCGATCCGAGTTTGTGGCGCGGTCCGGTCAGATCTGCAGGCGGATTGGGCGCTGGTGCTAAGCGGATCGGGCACTCAACTGATCGGGTTCGGATTGTGAAGCGGATATGGTCAAGAGCCGGAGTCGGATTCGAGTTACAAATCCGGATTGGTTCAATACAGCGGTTCAATACAGCGGATAGGGTTGAACTCTGTCACGAACATGAATTTTATCAACTCTAGATCATATCTTGATCAACTCTCGCGGGAAGTGCAGGGGATGTAGGCGGTGGCAGAGTCAGTGGCGGGGCAACGACAAGAAAGTGAGAGGCAGAGGACGGGGAGCAGCAATGACAGTGGAAAGGAAGGAGGCAGAGAGGCAGGGATTGAGGGGAGCTGGTGGGACGCGAAGCAGGCCGAGAGGCAACAGCCTCGACTGGTCGGCTTATTGGTAGGCGGTGCTTGGGCGGATCACAAGGGCGAGGTGGAGTGGGTTGGTGTTGCTTTTGAGAGAGAGGTCGGGTCGGGTCGGGTCGAGTCGAGGTCGAGAAGATGAGCTTGTGGGATAGGCTGCTAGGTTGAAAGAGAAGACAAGAAGAAGGAGAAGAAGATGAAGAGGAGGTGGATGGTTACGGGAGAGGGAAGAACGAGAGAGAGAGGATGGGCTCGTTGGTTGTTGGCGGCGGTAATGGGGAAAGAGGGAGAAAAATTAGGGTTGGGGTTCTTTAAAAAAATAGATAGGAATTAAATCCTAATCACAGTTAACCACTCACAAAATTCTTTAATCAAAATTCAGCATTAAAGTTTATTCATAACAACTACCTTTAAATAGGCTTTAAAAAACCCAATTTTCAGTCCACAACCGATGTGGTACTAAACAAAAAACAAGCTAAAAAATAAAACAAAAATTTAAAATAACCAAAAATACAAGAAAAATGAAAAATACAACTCTTGTTCAATCTCTACTCGAACCAAATAGATGCCGATGTTGCGCGTTTTCGTCTCCACTGATACATGTGCCGTTCTGATGTCTACATCAGATTGGGTCATGGTGGCGTCTCAACCGCCAAGGAGAAAGATCACGTAGGAGGTCATGCGCAAGATGAAATAAAGGCTTGGTTAGTAATTTGACATTGGGCATATAACACAAAACACCAAACCAAAGTTCGAAGTGAAATATTGGAATCCATGTGACGACGATTCACATGGGTAAGAAGAGGATGGTGTTGGATCTAGTGTGAAGCTCCAAACACCAACCACTTGGTAGAACTAACAGAAAAACATGAGGTGAGACATTAAGTGTAATCAATGGTCGAGATTGATCAGAGCATAGATTGACAAAATGGTGTCGAATTCATGCGGTTTAGAAGCCAAATCCATGTTTTCAACATTCCAAGACCAGCGATGAAAGCAAATTAGGCAAATTTTATCATGTTGAGTGAGATTTTTGCAGAATGGTGTATGATCAACAATGATCAAGGAGATCAATACATACTATATTAATAAAGTTATAGTCCTTCTGATATGATGAAGTGATTATGAGGCGGCTTTCTACTAGCCCTTAAAGTTGCAGACAGTTTCTACATGGCCCAGAGTTTCATGCTGTGGTTTCTGATGATTGTTAAGATTCAGTTAGATTGAGGTTCTGGAGGGGCACTCCTGGTAAAGATGACGTCAATTCGAGGTACCAAACTAAGCTGTTATGCTTAGGGTGATGACAAGGTACAAAACTAAATGAATAGGCTCGGGGTGAAGCTGAGGAAGTAGAGCAAAAGGATATGGATTTGAGGTATAGACAAAGGAGGTTTCATTTAAGATGGAGCCACAAAATAGAAGTGGTTGAAAGATATTGAGTCAAGGTGGAGATTCATTCGATTTTGACTCAAAATCAAAGTTAAGTCCAAGTTCAAGTTGTGTTCCTTTTGTATTTCCTTTTATGTGATTCTAGATTAAATAGGAGTAATTCTTTAGGACAACATCAGGACTTGAGTTTCATGAGAAAATTCTAAAATAGAGTTGTAAGCATGGTTTGAAATCCCAAAATCGGAATCGGCCATACTGGAATTTCAGGTGACATATCAGGGATATGGGATCATATCGGATGTCCATATAAGACATTATATATATATATATATATATATATATATATATAATATATATATATATATTATATATATATATATATATATATATATATATATATATATATAACCCAGGTAATTCTAAAATTTTATATGTTACATATTGAAAAATATGTGATAATATGCATGTAAAGTATTCAAGTATAAACAATATACGTACAATGCAATAAAATAAAATTAAAAATTGCAAACCAATTCAAAATATAATTTCAACAATTATAATTTATAATCTTATATAACATGTATGATGAAAAGCTTAGTACTTACCTGGAATTTGATGAATGAAAGAAAAAAAATAAAAGATGAAATTCTTACTCTTTAAATATAAGTTTTTGAGTAAGAGGCTTACTTGCAAAAAACAAAAGATATGCATAAGAATCACAAGAAATACATATAACTCGATATATAAACAAAACAAAATAATAAAAAAACATTACTCATCCCAATCCTCAACCCGTCCCTTAACAACACACATAAAATGATAAACAACATGTATAAACAATAAAATTAAATAATATTATAAACTATAAATATTTAATAAACATTCTCAAGTCTCAGATCCCTAATAATAGAATAATATAGCTGAAAAGATGAGCGCAAACCGATTTGTTAAGACAAAACGCAAAAAATTGCAATATCAGCCAATATCAATTGATATCGGATCAAACCGAGATGCCTGATTTTTTTTTTTTATCAAATTGTATCGGTATGATGGGGGCACAAGCAACAACAATAGCATAAGCAGCAAGTAACAAAAAAGTAACAGAAGCAAGCAGCAGCCCAAGTAGCAAGCAGCAGTACAAGCAGCAAGCAGAAGCAGCACAAGCAATACCAGCAACATAAGCAGCAAAAGCAAGGAGGAGGAGAAGCACAAAAGAACATACCTAGCAGCAACAACCTGAGTAGAAAAAGCCCAAAAGCCCACGCATCAAAAGAAGAAGAGGAGCTGGGGAAAAAGAGGAGGAAGAACAAAAAAAAAGCACAACCTTAAACAAAAAACCAAAAGTTTCACTTGCCGAATAATGATGCCGCCAAATAGACATTCGATCCTCATTGTTGCCCGAAAGCTTCATCGAAGCAAGCCCTAGAAACAAGTTCACTCAGTACTGATTGGGGGATCAGGATTTATTTTTGCTTTTTTAGCTGAACCGATCTGTGCCTTTTCTAATATTTCAGCCAATTTTGGGTTGTATTGGTGAAAATCAGCTGATATGACACTGTTACGAATCAATACATACTTTAGAGCAGTGATTTTAAGCCTACATAACCAACTTTAATATTCATCCCCCAATATCGTATTAGGTCGGGCCGATTTCGATACGACCCAAAACATATCAGAATCAGCCGATGTTTCAAACTGTGGTTGTAAGCTGGTTTTGGTTTGGGTGGATGGACTAAAGGGTTTGCCTTCTCTTGTGGGAGATTTGAGAGAAGATGAGAGGAAAAGGGAGATGAGAGGAGGAGTGGTGAGAGAATCTTGTAATCTCATTTTTTTTTTTTATTATAGTGAATCTATGAGATGACCCCAGAAATGTAAACCGAGAAGCTAGACCATATAAAAATCGGTGTGCTTTCCCTCTTTGTATTATTTATGTTTCAAATCTATGGGTGCTTCAATTATGTCGTAACATAAGATATAAAGAATCTATAACACATGGAAATGATTACTTAGACACAAGTTGGACATGGAGAATCATAGTAAGAGATTACTCTTGCTATTCAATTTTACTTGTCTTTACATTTGATGCATGACATGCCAATGTTCCAATGCCCTTGGAGAATCAAGGCCAGAGCAAATTCTCCAACTATAATATATATTACCCAAGTCAACCCCCTTATGATAGCTGTGGGAACCGAACCTGGTACCTCCCTCATAGGAGAGTGTTACTGACGGGCTAACCTGCTTTCACGCCAATGTCCTATACTACCCATTCCACATGCTAGACTCTCGTGAAGATACAAATGCACATGAAAACTAAAATGAATATGCATAAAAAAATGTACATTTCCAATGCAATTTTGATCTGTGAAAGGTTGTAATATAAAATGCCAGGGACAACTATTTATGAAATAAATTGTTGATGGCATATCTTCATTAAATCCCTCTAATAATTTTCTTAATCCTTAATTGGAAAAAAAACCTATCTAAATTAAACTTTTCGGCACAATGAGCTACTTGTGTGACGCCGAGCACACACCACCCCCAATTATCGAGGTGTATAGATACTATAAAGCCACCATTAATGGCTATAATGTGTGCAAACAATTAAGAACATATAATCTAGATGCAAAGAACACCAAAATGTGAACATCCTAGCAAACATTCTAGTAAAAATAATTAGCATTTGAAATGACTAAGATTAACAAGGAATATGGGTGAAAATCAAAGTATGAACCTATGTCCAAATAATCCAACCAATAAGCCCCATTCACAAACCTTATTATCTTTCCTCTTTGTGCTGGGGTCTTTCCAAGCCTAAGTGAATTTCTAGGATTGCTTTTTTTGTTGTTTGAGCTTAAACATATATTGCACTGATTACATTGATAAAGGAAAAAACACCTGAATCATGCACATTTTTCAATATTTACCCTGGATACGGGTGGATACACTTTAAACTATTATTGATGTATCCTAAAATTCATAATATGTCCCAGATAGACCATACGTCAAATTTTGTCTATTGGGAAGCCAGTCTTCTGATTATCAAACAATGTGTTTAAGTGACCGTCCCACACATAGGACAGGGTGAGATTAGAAAATGGAATACTAAATATTTGTTATTATCTTAATTCATGCACCAATGCCAGCAAAGGAAGATCTCACTAACAAAGGTTTCTAAACTGCCATCTGGGGCTTCAATCCTTTTGAATCTTATTACATGTAATGTATATATTGCTTCTCTAGCTATTCCCTCCCCAATCAGGTCGATGTGTCCATGAGAGGCGAGCTGGAAATGATGAGCACACCCCTCTAAACCATCTTGATTGGAGGCACAACACTAAAGCCCTTGTTGCTGGAACCACAAGGAATAGGGACACACTACATCGTCAACTTCAGCAGGTGCTTTCCTAGTAGAAATATGGATGCCTCGAAAGGGTTAACCTTCTTCCATCTTTAGGTCTTGACAGGTTCTTTGTTCACTGTCGGAACAGAGAATTCAACCACTGAATAGGACCCCAACAATGATGAGCAGGCCACCGTCAACTATCTCTATCCTTCCAGTTGTAAGAATTGATCAGTTATCAAATTCCCACCGACGGCTGGGAACCTAGACTCGTCGACTGGTTTTAGTACAAACTATTCCTATTTTCAGAAGAGTATAAATTATGAACTTGGTCCATCTACTTCTTTTCGTGATAGACTGAATGCATAGAAGGAACCAAGAAGATGGAGCTGATAGGAATAAAGCTAAGACATTAAAGAAAACAGTGGTAACAATCTACTAGAAGACTACTCATGGTGAGATGGTTGTTTTAGGGCTAAAGGATATAAATATCAAAGAAGAAAATAGTATTCTCATGAGCATGGCACGCCTATTTTCCTCCAAATTTGGACATCAAAATCGCCATAACTGTTGGATTAAAATTAAGGGATGATTTCTTTCTAACCTTTTTCTTTTATAGCTTGCCTAGGTTAAAAGCAATATCTTGCCAGTTTGTGGTGGACGTTAGTTTCTCTTAAAGCAATAATTATGGTCTTTCTACAGACATTATTATATTTAGTTTTTGTAAAAGATAAAAAGTTCACAAAATAAAGTTGGAATATTCTTGCAAAAAAAGAAAAAGAAAAAGAAAAAAATAGTCGTTTGACAGGACACTTGTTCAAGAAACTGGCAGAAGGCCTCAACGGATACGAGAACTGTCCGACAAAAATGTGTGAAGATTGAAGCACTGGATTTCCTATCAGGGTTGGGTGGAGAATATCCTTCATGCATGATAACAAGCTTATTGGCTATAATATAGCCCAAAGACAACAAAAATGGGCATTTACAAAGAAACAATTTTGCATCATGAGAAATAAATCTAACCTTTTGCAAACTGAAGCAACAAGATTAGCAGAAAAGTCCCTAAGCTCCCAATGGTTATCTGCAATTCGCTGCCCCAGCCTTTTCGCAACAAGGCATGTTATAATTGAAGGCATCAGCTGATGTAACTGAAATGTTGATGATAAACAGTACAAATTAGACAAAGATCAAGGCATTTTATTAATAGAATGGCAGCCTATTCTTAGGAGCAATCTTGGTTAGATTCCTTTGATAAAATCAATGCTACTTAATTTGTCAATACAAAAATGTCCACGGTATCATAGTTTAGAGGTAAAATATGCCACCTTCATAATGAAAGTAAAGTGAACAGCATAATCAACAACAAACAACTTACATAAGGCTCTATGTGTATGTGTGGATTACAAAGTAGACTTCGGACAACACGCATCAATGCAAAGAGGATTGGAAGATCATTCAGACTTCGAGGAACCTGTGAATTAAAGGAGCATGTAAATGCAGTACTGGGAAATTTTGATTTATAAATAAATAGTTGAACAAAACCAACCTCGTCTGCGATGAAGTATGAAAAATACGGAACTAAAGGGTGAAGCCCTGAATCTGTAGCTAAACTTGTTAATGCCTTCTCAAAAAGAACGGATTCAGGCCTACTCAGAGTGAGCTCAGTGATTTTATCAAAATATAACTGCAAATTATAAAAAGAGAAACAAGGCAAATCTTTAATCAGCAGAAACTGTTCCAACTGAGTTCTATGAAGACAATCAGTTTGTAAAATAAGAGATCTGATTGTGTTGAAAAGGGTACCTGTAGTTCTCTAGATAATACATGTTTAACAGGAAGTTTAATGTCAACAGGAAATCCATCGTCCTTGCTATGCTCAGACCTTTTGGTCTCGGAAGGGGCAACAAGTGCTGCAAAATAAAGACATAATGAACAATCTGAATAGGTTTCATTCAAAGATGCTCCTACTGACAGAGCAGAACATCCAAGACAAGGATAAAGTAATACACTTTGTTGATAGATTGGAACAGTATACTTACTGTTCAGAGTAACTAGAGTAGAAAATAAACAAGCCATAAATATGAGGCAAAAATGAAACAACAATACCTTATGCGTTAAGATTTTATAACTCACAAATGAAGTGAAGATATATTCATAATAATCAGCACAGAAATTTGTAAGTAGTTGTAGCAGCTCCACCATGAAAAGATGCAATTGAGTGCATGATGTTCACACAATGTGATTTGTGATGAATAAGCACGTGATAACTTTCTGGTTAAGATAATTTTTTTAATTTGAAAATCTATCTAAAACCTGGAAAACCAAATTGAAGGAAATAAAAACAAATTATGGTTTGTGCGGACCGAATCAAGTCAGGTCGAAGTTCGACATGGAAAGCAGCTTTTAGGTATTTTATAGTTTTTCAAGCTTGGGCAGCTCACATTGAAAGGGATTACATCTGGACTATTGTCGTCAATAGAGTTGTGTATTTAATGAGATTTGGGCTGAAAGTTGGTTGAATTTTGAGGTTTGCCTCCCTTCGTGGGAGGAAGAATCAACAGAAATTAATCAAAAGGAAAGATGAGAGAAGAGATTGCAAGAATAATGTACCTTGTTTATCATACTGGAACTTTGATGTATGCCTCACCTAGATGCAAGCAAAAAACCAAACATCATAACAAATATTGGTATATTTGTTTTTTACTCCTTGAGTCCTTTCTTCTCAATGTTTTGGTTTATTTAATATTTATTCTTGTATAAACAATCATATCAATAAATATTTTTTAGTGTCGCTTTTGTTTGCCTGTCCAAGAATGTGATCAGGCTTGGTGTACCCCAAGATGAGATTGACGGACAAGTTGGTGGAGAAAGATGAAGATAAGGAGGGCATCACCATGGAGGGCCCAGTTCGACTGAAGATTATGAAACTTTGATTTGCTGAATTAGATATAAATCTAATGATAAGGTGCAAACAACAAAGCCGGGGGCTATTGTTGTCATGATGACCCCAAGGTGATTTTGTGGTAATGATAAGAATTGTGTGAGATAGTGGTTTATGAGGCTGGGGTTATGAGGCTTTTTGCGTGACTTTTAAGTTGTAGACAAGGTTTGCAAGTTCATGATAAGATATAAGATGAGGATGAGGATGTGAAGGCCTTTTGCATAAACTTTGGAGCTACACAGACATGATTTTGCATGGTTCATGACACTGTCATAAATGTCCACAAAATGGAGATAGAGCTTATATCATTTTCAGTCAATGTCATATGAAACACCAAAATGTACGAATTTAGATATGACACCACCGCCAACCCATGAACCTGCTCAATGCCACCATTGCTTGGGCCCAACTTATCACCATTTAATGACTCCTTGTGCATTTCATCAAACAGTCTGATGGCATGATTGACCGGATAGCATCAAGGGAAAATTGCTGTAAGACACGTGGAATTAGACAAAAGAGAGCACCAGTGGTCAAATCAATTGATTTGGATAGGCAATCATGGGCATTATATTGAGGGCCCATAGATGGGAAAAACATTTGGTTGGTTGGGGGATTTCAATGACCAGTTGGCCATTGAGTAAAGAAAGATGAAATAGTTATAATGGAGATGCAACGAAGGATTTAATAATCAATGAAGCATTCATTTTAGCTGTAGGTGATGGAAAAAAAATTACAGTTCTTCGGATAAATGAAACAAGATATTTGACAAGGGATGGTTAGATTAAATATAATGATTATAATTTATGATATAAATGAAAAAAATTGATATCGCTAAAGGAAAAACTATATACAAATGGAATGGCTTGATTTATGATATTATGAGCCTGCAAACAAATTTATCTTTATCCATATTATAATTACGAAATTTCCATGTTGTTGAATTTCTTTTCATTTTCATGGCATCATCATAAAAGCCCCCTTAATCAGCCAAGATAAGTTCAATTATCATAGTAATGTACCATAAATTACCACCTTTCCATTTTTATGTTTTCTATGACTTAAAAATAGGTCAAATATATCCCCTCGAAATTGTATACTCTCTATTCTAATATAATCACCATAGCATTTCTGATTATGATAACAAACCTTTGCAATTTCCTTCAATATAAATTACAGCCATTCTATTTATATCCAACTTTCCCTTTTGCAAGATCTTAAAATATTTAATTTTCTCGTTTCTGTAATAAAGTACAACCATTAAATTTATACCTAATTCCCCCCTGTCAAACATTTTGCTTTAATTTATCCAAAAGACCTAGATAGAGCCATCCAAACTTTTCGTGATTCGTAGTTAAAATGAGATTTGCATTCACTATCAAATTCTTCAGTTATCATTCATTTATTTATATCTATTTCATTCTTCTCTACTAACCACCAATTGTTGCATGAACTCCCTCAAACTAGAGAAAGAAAAACAAATATACAAGGCATGCATGAAAGAACAATTCCTTATGCATTGAGATATTAACTCACTAATGAAAGAGAAGATGTACCCATAATAATCAAGACCAGTAAATAAGTAGTTATAGGAACTTCACTATGAAAAAGGGCAATTGAAGGCATGACGCAGAAAAACTGTGATTTATAATGAATGTGCATGTGATAAGTTTCTACTTAGATGAATTTATGTTTAAGTTGAAAGATCTATCTATAACCTGGAAAACCAGATTGAAGGAAATAAAATACAACTGAATGGTGGTGGTAGTGTTTTCTTTTCTTTTCTTTTTTGGTATGGGGGTGTATTACGTAAGTGCTGCGCCAGGTCTGTATCACAACATACATGAAAGATCTACTATAAATCAAATATACATTTCCTAAGTATTTGGTTGATCTGTGATAGAAATTTTTGTAACAACATTTTCCTTAGAAAAATGTAATTCTGCATATATTTGCGAATGGATAATTTCCTGACGTAGATCTTTTACATTTGTAAATGTATGTATCTATGAATATGTGAGTTTTTTTTTCCTTTGAAATATACATGAAGTTCTAGAGGAATATTCATGCATATCTAAGCATACATACATGAACGTCTTAAGGCCCCCACCAGAGCACCAGTTGCCCATTAAGCTCTGAATGACTTGACCTCCTGTCAGCCATCTTCCACCTTCCTAGCATATTTTGTAACATTACTACGGATATAACCAATATCCAGTACAAGTGTGTGCAAAACTCCACTAGAATCAATATGATAATTTTCTTCCAAACTTCTTGTTATGATCAAGATTATCACACTTACTCTTAGTTTTTCAATAACACGCATTGATGATTGCCCCACAAATACCCTACTGTCAGAGACAAATTAGTTATTTTTACAAAAAGAAAAGGAAAAATAGTTAAAACTATTAGAGACAATTTGACTAACAAAGCTGGATGTCTTCATATGATGCGTTTTTTCATGGTTTTACTGCATGCGCCACAAGATCATCAAGATATTATGTAACCAACAAAGAAAAGAAAACCACTAATATAAATCAACTGTTTGGAAAAATGACAAAAGAAGACAGGTACGGACAACATCGTGAAGCCTCAAAATCTAAAAGCCTTCAAAATATGTAACGCCAACAGACTAAATAAAAGGACTTGGCACATGAAACTTAGTTCTGCTAAAAAGAACAGTAAGAAATCCATAATTTAAGCTGAGAACATATATATGGGAGTTAACAAATTGAAGAAGAAAAGAAGTTCAGTGAGTTTATGGCATTGAGATAATGTAAATATCCATATCACACAAAAGATTGTACACACCATCAACAGGGGCATTTTCCGGAATTGCTGGCTGCACCCCTTCAATCGCAAGCCAATGAGCAACAACAGAAGTATCAAGTGGCGCCTTCGGTAAAGGCGCATCAATTATCTACAGATTCCCACATCCCAACAAACAAATAATCAAACAACTGGCATAAAATTAGAGCCCTCTGATGAAAAAAGTTGTCAACAGTGAATTCTTACATCCTTAAAGTCCACTTCTTTGTCATCAAGGTAGAACAGATCTTTATGCCCAACAGCCTTCTTGAACCTCAACGGATCTCCAGAGGCAAAACCATAAATAGGCTAAAAAATCAACAATATTATATCATTCATCAGCTCAATATTACCCCTGCAGTTTAAACCCTTACTAAATTCACCAAAGATCGCATCTTTCCTCAAAACTACGACAAAAATAAGCTAAATTTCACAAACCTCCACGTTTCTCAGGCTGAGAGCGCTGTCCACATCGTCCGCGGTCAGCACCGTCCGCTTCGAGTGGCGCATGCACTTGATCGCCTCCTGAATGAAGACCAAGACTAGGGCTTTTGAGAAAGGGGTGGATTTAGGGAAAGGGCGAGTAATTAGGGTTTTGGCTGGATTGGGGACTGACCTGCATGATCTCGCGGAGGCGGTACTCGACGTCGGGCGCGAGGGCGAGGGCGACATCGGGGGAGAGATTGGTGATGCCTATGCTCTGCGCTATTACCTCGATCGTCTCTTTTGGGACGATGCTCATCTCTGTCTCTCGCTCCCTCTCTTCTCTCTGGGAAGAAGAGCAAGCACGCACGCGACGTGTTTGATTTTATGCCCCCGCGAAAAAAAAAAAAAAGAGTTAAAAAGCTAATAGGCTTCTGGAATTGGGCTGAATCCATGTACACTTTTTCTTTCTTAACCCATGACTTGGCCCAATTACTGTCTCCAGGCCTGTTCAAGAGCCCATTTGGCAGCAATGAATTGCAATTTTGTGATTTCTTTAGATTTATGTAACAATAAAAAAAAAATTTGTCAGGCAGTTACAATTTCAATTTACATTATTCTGGTTGAAATAAAATCTCTGAGGTAGAAACAATAAATGGTTAATTGCATATATACCCCATGTACTATAGAGAGTGAAGCATTAATAAACCTTTTTATTAGGAGACAGACTCTGTGGCTCCTAATATTTAGGCTCTTAATATTAGCAGACAGACCCCTGAGTCAAAATATGTTTAGCCGGAAGAAATTAAGAAATAGAAGACTTAAAAAAAGATCAACTCAAGTAACTTACGCAAATCCATTTGAACAAATTTTGAGAGAGAGAGAGAGAGAGAGAAGAGGAGAAGAGAAAGCAAAGGTAGGAAAGGAAGAAGGGGAAGAAAGAGAATAAGTAACGGAAAAAGAAAGAGAAAAGGAAACAAAAAAAAAAGCAAAAATAGAAGAAAAATGAGAAGAAAAGGAAGAAGAAAAAAGAGAAGAAATAAAGAGAAAATTGTGAAGAAGAATAATAGGAAGTAAAAGAAATACAAGAGGAAGCAAAATAATTTTGGTTAATAAGTAGCAGTTACAAAAATGAAATAGGGAAAAAACAATATTGATCATTGATGTGTAGAAAATCAAACACTTTAATTCATGTTCGCATCTAAAGCAAAAAAAAATAATTGTAAAGTGAAGAAGACTTTTGAAAAAGTCATGAAGATTGACAAAAATGAGACAAAATACCTTATCTTGTAGGTTGACTGTAATATAAACGAAGATAAAAATATCAAAGAAGAGCATCACGCCATCATTAAGAAAAAGTTCAAGACGGAGTTCAAGACCAAAGACACCCTCAAACAGATAGACAATCAAATAGAACTATTCAGATACTGGAGGACATGTTTCGGTCATTTGTACTAAATTTGGAAGAAATTGGGATAAGTGTCTACCTTTGGTAGAATCTGCTTACAATAACAACTATCAATCTACCATTGGCATGCCTCCATTTGAACATTATATGGCAAAAAATGTAGATCCCTGATTTGTTGGGAGAGAGTTGGCGACAGGAGAATATTTAGCCCTGATATAATTCAAGAAGCAACTGATAAAATTAAAGTAATTAAGGAGAGGATGAAGGCAACTCAGAACGGACAGAAAGCTTATGCAGATAAATGTCACAGACCACTGGAATTTCAAGCAGCGGATAAAGTCTTTCTGTAAGGTATCTCCAATGAAGGGAGTAATACGCATCAATAAAAGGAACAAATTAGATCCGAGATATGTGGGACCGTTGAAATATTAGACCAAATTGGACCAATCGATTACCGTTTAGCCTTACCTCATAATATGGAAAGAACACATAATGTATTTCATGTCTCTCAGCTAAGAAAATACATAACTGATTCCGACCATATTATATCATATCAACCGTTACAAATACAAGAAGACATGTCGAACATAGAGAAGCCAAAACAAATCTTACACTAAAAGGAGAAACAGTTGAGAAACAAAATTATTCCTTAAGTTAAGGTTCTATGAAGAAGTCAACAAATAAAAGAAGCAACATGAGAGCCAGAAGAAGAGATGTGGAGAAACTACCCACAATTATTTCGAGGTACGTTGAGTTTCGCGGACGAAACTTTCTTAAGAGGGTAAAGCTATAACAATCACTTTATATAGTCACAAGTCATCACCATAGATGATGTTATGTGAGTAGATCATATAAATTCCCACTAATGTAATTCAATTAGTTCATTACCATAAAAATTTAAAAAGGATAGGGTTATGAAATTATTGGTGTTAGTAGCATGTTGTGTTGGTTGGTAGATATTTTTAACTAAAACCCTATAACATTAAGAGAATGAGATTTGGTAAAAAAAAAAAATCATGGGGGTAAAGTATACGTTAGTTTGTAGTATTATAAATACATGTGTGTATATACTTAAAGTATATACATATTAAACTTTGACTTTTGCCTAAAATAACACCCCAACCATGCTTGGGTAATGGTATGGCTTGAATGAGAGTGGAGAGGATCATGCCTATACGTGTATGATGGAGTTGAGAGGAACTAATTTTGATGAACACTTTGTAATAGGAGAAAAATATGGTGAAAAGTATTTGAAGGAAAATTGAGAGAAAAGCTTCATTTCTCTCATTCTCTTCTCTCTTCACTATTTCTCTCACCCACTTCCCTCTCCACCTCCCTCTCTCTCCCACGGCCGACCACCTCCCCTAGCCGTCGCCATCCGCCCCCTAGCCGCCGGCCATCCCCCTCCCTCTCACTTCCACACACACACACACACTCTCTCTCTTTTCACTTCTAAAAAAAAATCCTTTCTTTTCTTCTATTCTATTTCTAAGTCAAAGGTTTCTCTTAAACCATTCTTGAAATCACTTTTAATTAGTGCCATGACCACTTGGAGGAAGTAGATTTAGAGAAGAATTGGAGATTTAGCCTTCAACACAAGTTTAAGGGGGAGAAAATCCTTCATAGCCTACGGGCGTGTTTGTTTCGCCGCAAAACACAAGTCGTAAAACTTCTTTTCCATTTTCCGTTGTTTGTTTCGCTGAAAAACAAGTTGCAAAATGCAACTCTTTTTTTCCCACTTGCAGTTGCTACAGTTAAATTTGTGGTCATGTAAATCTCACTTTTACACTCATATTTTCCCACTTGCAGTTGCTACAGTTAATTTTGTGATCATGTAACTCTCACTTGTAGTACACTTACAGTTCAAAACAGTTACTTGATAATCAATATATAATTTAATATTATTAAATATTTAATATTTTAAATAGTGTTTAATTTCTAATTTAATTATTTAATATTTTTAATCTTAATTTTTTATTGTTTTTAATATTGTTTTAATATTTAATATTTTACTATTTTAATTTAATATTTTTATTTAATATTTTATTTAATATTTTATTATTTTATTAATACTTATTCAATTTTTTATTATTTTATTTAGAGTTAATATTTTATTAATATAACAATATTATACTTTAATATAAAATTACTATATATTTAATTATTTATTTTTTAATATAAAAAATTACTTTATTAATATCATAATATATTTTATTATTATATTAATATTTTATTATGCTAATATTGTAATAATAATTCAATATAATAATACTATAATGATTATTATTAAATTATAATTATATTTTACTTTGTTAATTTATATTTCTATAATATTACAACAATATTATAATAAAATTTATATTATAATAATTTTCAAGTATTTTTAATATTATAATATTATAACTATATTTTATTATTTTTGTAAGATTTTTTAATATTTATATTTTATTAGTATTCTTAAAATTTTATTAACGTTCTTTAGATTTTCTTAAAATTTTATATTATTTATTTAGTTAATATTTTAGTAATATTTTACTATTTATACTAATATTTTATTAATATTATTGTTATAAATAAAAATATTAAGATTATTAATTTTTTATCTCAAATTTATTAATATAATTTAATTTGCAATAGTAGATTTAATTTAATAGTATTTATAATATTTAAATCACTGTTACAGTTAATTTTGTGGTCAACTTTCCACTTACCCTTTACATTACCAACCAAACACCGTTAAAACATAATATACTTTACCATTTACACTTTCACTTTATCAACCAAACACCGTAAAACACAATATACTTTTCCATTTACACTTACTTTATCAACCAAACATCGTAAAACACAATATATTTTCTCTGCTACAGTTCACTTTTTTTCATTCTCATTTTACGACTTACGACTTGCGACGTTTTGCAACGAAACAAACAGGCCCGTAGTTATTCTTACTCAGGTTTTGTGGAGTCAATATTAGACGGGGAAGTCATTCTTGCAAGTGAGTAAAAGTTTTAACCACTAAAGTGATAAGCTTGTAACTCCTAAGTTTGAGGAGTAAAGGAATTACAAATATATATATATATATATATATATATATATATATATATATATATATATATATATATATATATATATATATATATATATATGGTTAAGGAATACATATCACATGTCATGATTGTTAGTATATGTAATATTGGACAAACCATGGGTGTGTATTTATATATACAAAGTTAAATTACGATTGATATGATTTTCTATACAAAAATGATAAGTTTGCGTTGTAGTTAAATCTACATAATTAAAATCTTATACGTACATGTAGTAAGTAAGACCATGTATGCTCACTCTTGGATATGATTAGTGTGGATATGAATGTGTGTGTAGCTTGGATCATATATGTTCAATTTCATTTTACATAATCGGTACTCATGTGCATGTTGATAGATTACATGAATTAATGTAATAAGAAATCTCTATAAATGCATGTCTGTGTGTGTGTGATTTCACATATATTCATGACAACTTGACTTATGGGTTTTCAAATGTGGTAATCCTAGGAGTGAATAAAAAGTTTAGCTTCATGCATGATTACTCTCATGTATAAATTATGATCTTATTATGTGAAATAGAACAAGAAACTTGCATGTTAAATTATGACGAGAACTATGTGTTGTATGTTATTATTATAAGTGTAATATTCATTCATATTTGGACTCTGTTATGTTGCATCTTGTGCTTGGTAAATAGGAATAGATATCGGAGGAAGGAACCGAGTTGAACCGGAGGTGACCGAAAGTGAGTGTTATTATGTTTAAGTAACATATTGGAGGAAGGAATCGGGTTGAACCGGAGGTGACCGAACGGGAGTTTAGTTGTTATGTTTGAAGTGTGTTTAGTGGAAACTTGAATCTTGTTTTTATTCTTTATTTGGTTAATGTGATACATATAAATGTAACAGTGTATAACTAATTAATGTATAAGCTTGTTTTATTCACTGAGCTGTCGAGCTCACCCCGTTATGTTAACCACCTTCAGGTATAAATAAAGGCAAAGCACCCGTTTAGTATCAAGGACTGTTTGGGGCAAGGAAGACCAAGCTACCTCTTCTGAAACACCTTCCTTCATAATATATACACACTTTTGAAACTTACGTATAGATTCTCAGGTTAAAGCATGCTATATATTTTGGTAATGGATTGTAATATATGTAAGGTTTATGAATATGGGAACTTGATATAGAAGTTTGTAATTAAACTAGTGGTTGTAGAAGTACGGAAGGTAGTTTTGAATGGGAATATATGAACTATTTATGATCTGTTTTGTGACATTAATCTTGGATATTATACATAGGCAAAGTCAAGCAGAACTAGGGCCGTCTCAAACATTTCGAAGGCCCTGTGTGAAAATTAAAGATCGGGCTCTTTTAACATAATTTCTCAACATACTACCATTTACATAAAAATCAAAACAATAAAAATTTTGATTTAAAAGGGAAGATGAAAATCTCCCACAAAGTTCAAAGAGAAATAAATGTACACCACTACTAGGGTTTGAACTGAGAACCTTAATGCCAAATCCAAGTGCTCAAACTATTATACCACATTAGTATTCAATTATAAAAGCAACGAGTTTATTTATATACATTAAATAAAAACACTTCTTCTTTATCACATGGGGCCCTCTAAGCAGTGGGGTCTTGAGTGGTTGCTCAGGCTGCTCCTGCTGAGAGCCAGGCTTGAGCCGAACTATCATAGTTATACTATGCTTGAGATATTGAGATCTTATAAGTAAGTTGACGCTAGTCAAAATATTATTATTATATTGTGTTGAACCCATGTTTAAAGGAGATGCTGTAGAAAATTCCTACAATTTTCTGCGTAATACATAAGATGACTATGCAAATGTAAGAATTATGAAGGATTAGTAACTGGAACCGTTACACTTCTGTTACTGAACCAGAGCTACTACTTTGTACTTTCCTGCCAATATCCCTGGGCTGATACACTTCTAGATTGAGTTCGCTATTGTCCAACAATTGAGCATAATCTGAATCCTGGCACCCATGAGGTCACATTCAGATCCAGAACCTGTGACATGTATAAGTTCTGATTCTATCCAGAACCTTTCACATGTACAAGTCCTGAAACGGTAAAATACCAATATATACACACACAAACACACACACACACATAAATACATACATAATGAAATCACTTATCAATGTCCAATGAATGAGAATTGTACATAGAATTAAACATCTCCGGAGTTCTAAACTAATTCTAAGTCCCAATGAGATAATGTTTGATATCTCTAATTAATTAATTAATTAATTGTGTGTTTGGCGTTGGTTCTAAAACATTTGAATTTTCAATTTTATTTTCCTCACCAATCCTTACGTCAAGTTATTTATAACAAATTATTTCAAGTATTAATTTTATCAATGTCCAATGAATGAAAATTGTACAGAGAATTAAACATCTCCGGAGTTCTAAACTAATTCTGAGTCCCAATGAGATAATGTTTGATATCTCTAATTAATTAATTAATTAATTGTGCGTTTGGCGTTAGTTCTAAAACATTTGAATTTTCAATTTTATTTTCCTCACCAATCCTTACGTCAAGTTATTATTAACAAATTATTTCAAGTATTAATTTTATCAATATCCAATGAATGAGAATTGTACATAGAATTAAACATCTCCGGAGTTCTAAACTAATTCTGAGTCCCAATGAGATAATGTTTGATATCTCTAATTAATTAATTAATTAATTGTGTGTTTGGCGTTGGTTCTAAAACATTTGAATTTACAATTTTATTTTCCTCACCAATCCTTACGTCAAGTTATTTATAACAAATTATTTCAAGTATTAATTTTATCAATGTCCAATGAATGAGAATTGTACATAAAATTAAACATCTTCGGAGTTCTAAACTAATTCTGAGTCCCAATGAGATAATGTTTGATATCTCTAATTAATTAATTAATTGTGTGTTTGGCGTTGGTTTTAAAACATTTGAATTTTCAATTTTATTTTCCTCACCAATCCTTACGTCAAGTTATTTATAACAAATTATTTCAAGTATTAATTTTAACAATATCCAATAAATGAGAATTGTACACAGAATTAAACATCTCTGGAGTTCTAAACTAATTCTGAGTCCCAATGAGATAATGTTTGATATCTCTAATTAATTAATTAATTAATTGTGTGTTTGGCGTTGGTTCTAAAACATTTGAATTTTCAATTTTATTTTCCTCACCAATCCTTACGTCAAGTTATTTATAACAAATTATTTCAAGTATTAATTTTATCAATGTCCAATGAATGAGAATTGTACATAGAATTAAACATCTCCGGAGTTCTAAACTAATTTTGAGTCCCAATGAGATAATGTTTGATATCTCTAATTAATTAATTAATTAATTGTGTGTTTGGCGTTGGTTCTAAAACATTTGAATTTTCAATTTTATTTTTCTCACCAATCCTTACGTCAAGTTATTTATAACAAATTATTTCAAGTATTAATTTTATCAATAAGCACTTGAAATTCTAAAATTATCAAACATGATAAACCTTTTAAAAGTCCTTTTTTTTAAAAAGGACATTTTTGAATGAATTCTTTTCTAAAAAGATTTATCTATAAACACAAACAACACCTAATACTAATCCTAAACCTAAGATGATACAAGTGAAGTTGTAGATCTATAAATATAAACGTATTAATTAAGTTAAATAAAATTATAAACTGGCCTCCAAATTCTCCGAGCACTTCTTTTTTTTTTTTTGCAGAGGAGAAGTAACAGAGATTAATCAAACAAAATGACTTCCATGCTTGCCACCACACAACTTCAGCCAAGCGAGGGTAAATATTGCCCTATTTCTCTAATTTTTCTTCATTTTATTTCGTTTTGTTTATTATTATTAACTCAAGTTTTCTTCTTATTTGTGAATTTAACAACTAATATTTTATTTTGGAGTTTAATCATGATAGTTGTTAAAATATCCTAGGATTATTCTCTTTAAGTTTTTTTTTTTTTTTAAGAAGAGTAGAGAAGCATGTTGATTTTTTCCATATTATTTTTTGTCCATAATGTCAAGTAATTTTATTTTTTAAGTTGCATGAAAGCCGATCATAATAGCGTGTATTTTAACAAATATTTTGTCTAGGTTGGTGTTTATAAGTTGGGGCATATTTATTTCCTCCTTAAAAAAAATTTGTTCATGTATAATAATTAATCTCATAAATCTTTTATTTTTCTTTCACAAAAAGTAGAATAAAATAAACGTAGCTTTATACTGTGATCCTATTTATCTAAAGATGCAAGGGGAAAAAAAACTTGATGCTCAAAATATAATCTCTTTTCTAGAAGAGCTTTATTCATGCAAGTATACCAAGTGGTAAAAGAATTCAATACTAGGATGCAATTTATGTCAAAACTGATCGAAGGGAGGTTTTCTCCGGTGACTCATATAGAAACTTTATCCGCCCGTCTGTCCCCTCTCCTCCTGGCCGAACTGTTAGTGAAAATCGACAGCGACGGTATATTAGTTTAAACAAAATCTATGTTCTTTCCCAATAGCTGTAGAAATCTTTTTGTTAAAAGAAAAACATAAAGCCTGGATTTCAGTAAATTTTAAGTTCTCCAATGGTGATATTAATCTTGACATTGTTCATATTACAGTACTATAGTATTTCAATTTCATATATCAGTAAATCATAGTACTTCTAGGGCTACAAACAAAAATTAGAACATTACCCAACAACATTCCAAATATCAGTAAAAAGAAAAAAACATTCCATTGAAACTGCAGTCAATTAAACATCAGCCCCAGGTACTCAACAAAGTTTGCCTTCTATATTTGAATGGTTTTGTACAGAATAAAATACAAAACAATCAACACAATATTTAGATGGCTTTTTAATTATGAATCATATAGTTGAAAACACCAGAATTCTATCACAAACCAAACTTTTTTGTAACAATGTGCAAATTGAGTTAGCCATTGCCAGTACATAAATCAATATTCACCAATCTATCTTATAGCTTGACATAATTGCCAACCACTTGCAATCTTACATGAATAGAAAACATACAACCTATACAAAAACAATCAGTAGACGCTCTCTCTGCATACTGAATTCAAATGAACTAAACAAAGGCAAATTTAGTTCTTATACTCAAAACTGTATATTTTTACAATTTTCCACAATTGTGGAGACCATATACATGGTAACTAACATTTCCATACAATTTTCTTTTTTCAGATGAGGATGAGAATGATCACCCGATTGAAGAAGTGAGGCTCACTGTCCCAGCCACCGATGATCCCACCATGCCCGCCTTCTCATTCCGAACATGGGTCTTGGGTATTAGCTCGTGTGTCATCCTCTCTTTCGTCAACAAATTCTTCGCATATCGCCAGCAAAACCTCGGCGTGTCATCAGTCTGCGCCCAGATTATTGCCCTCCCCCTTGGGAGGCTGATGGCAGCAACACTTCCCACCAGAGACTTCAAAGTCCCGCTTACAAATTGGTCCTTCACATTGAACCCAGGGCCTTTCAACATCAAGGAGCATGTACTCATCACCATCTTTGCAAACTCTGGTGCTGGTGGGCTGTACTCGATGCACATTGTCTCCATAATGAAGGCTTTCTATGGACGAAATATACACCCAGTAGCAGGCTTTCTATTATCACAAACGACTCAAGTAAGGTCCACATGTTATTTGAAGTGTCTTTTGTTAGTTAAAAGAATTACAAAATTTTCTAATATATATCGTATATTTGATGCGCAATTAGGAATTTATGTGTAGTATCAAAATGAAAATCAAAATTATCTAAATAGAAAATACCTATTTATGCCATGTTTTTGTTTTCTATCTAATGTGAACAAACTAAACAATTAACTATACTCATTTCTATCTTCATTAATCTCATATCTAAATCTTAATTAAAAAGTAAAATGAACATGAAATGATCTACTTAATTTGAACGCAACATACCAAGACTATTTTGAGAAAAATGTTAAAATCTTGTTTGTTTCTCCTTTTTCTAACATGAAACTATAATTAGAACATTTTGGGATAGCTATCCCCTCAAAAAACCTCAAGACAGTCTCATATGCCAAGTAGGCAAGTACTCAAGACAATCTCATAAGCTAATTACGCAAGTACTTTTTCCCAAAAAAAGAAAAGAAAAAAAAATAACATGGAAGAAATTGTGTATGTTTAACAAATAATTAAACTTCAAATTCTTTATTTATTGAATGATCATTAAATCAATCATCAATGTCACATACATTTAACAGAGTCTTAGGCTTAAATCATGAAGCATAAATGTTAAGAGGCAATATTAGAAAGGATTGTAAGGGTAATGATTCTAAATATGCAGCTCTAACAAGTGTAATTTTCCTTTTCCTTTAACCAGTTGCTAGGATATGGATGGGCTGGTTTGTTTAGAAAGTACCTGGTGGACTCGCCTTTTATGTGGTGGCCCTCTAATCTTGTTCAAGTCTCCCTCTTTACGTGAGTAATCTCTCTCCAATCTATCATATGTCGGTTGCTTTCCATAAGTAAATCTCACATTCTAGTTAAAATGTAATTTGCAGATCTATGCATGAGAAAGAGAAGCGGCCCAGGGGAGGTCTAACAAGACTTCAATTCTTCTTGTTAGTCCTCATCTCAAGTTTCGCCTATTACATTGTCCCAGGCTATCTCTTTCCCACCATCTCCTCCATCTCTTTGGCATGTTTGATATGGAAAGACTCAGTCACAGCTCACCAAATTGGCTCTGGGCTCCGCGGGCTAGGCATTGGCTCATTTGGTCTTGATTGGTCCACAGTTGCCGGATTCCTTTCAAGCCCTCTACCTGTCCCTGCATTCGCAATTTTTAACACCCTGGCAGGCTTTTTTCTCACAGTATACGTCCTACTCCCCATTGCCTATTGGACTAACTCATTCAATGCGAAAAGTTTTGCGATGATTGCTTCAACTGTCTACGACTCACATGGGCATACGTATAATACTAGCAGGGTCATTGATGATAAATCATTCACCCTGAAGGTGCAAGAATATGATAACTATAGTAAGCTCAACCTAAGTGTCTTCTTTGCCTATAATTACGGGTTGGGTTTTGCAACACTGATGGCTTCTGTAACATATGTCATCCTTTTTAATGGAAAGTAAGTGACCAAAAAAAATATTCTATTAATTTTCTTTAGATATAATTGTGAATAATTCTCTTTGAATCATGACTCAGTTACTAATGAGTTAAATTCATGTCAAATATAATAGATCAATATGGCAACTGTGGCACCAGACCTCATCAGCAGTACATGAAAAGTATGAAGATGTTCACACAAGACTAATGAAAAAGAACTATGAGGAGGTGCCGCAATGGTGGTTTTATGCTCTCTTGGCTGCAGTTATCGGATTAGCCATATACACGTGTGAAGGGTTTGGCAGGCAACTGCAACTTCCTTGGTGGGGTGTCCTTCTAGCATGCGGAATGGCATTAATTTTCACCCTACCTATTGGAGTGATCGCGGCGACTACAAATCAGGTTTGTTCTTTACCCACTAAGTATCACTAATCCATGGCCATGGTATATGAAGACCTTGTTAGATAAGTCTTATTTAGATGTACGATCAACAATTCACTTATTATTGGTCGGTAAATGGTGTCGTAATCCAAAGTTTTCTTTTAAAAAATGTGAAAAAAATATTGAAATAGTATTCTGATTTCCGATTATGGTATTTCTAAATCTGTGAATTTAGACATTCTTTTTTTACTCTTTCAGTTACAAATCATATTCTTAAACTATTATAATCTTTTTGGGAAGAAAAAATAAAAGCAAAAGATATCATGATGAACATCAAATTCCAAGCTTATGTTCTTAATAGAAAATACTGTTAATAGCATCATGATTGCTTTGCGCGTTATATTTCTAGAAAGCTAATGGCATATGAGTTTTTTGAGATATTGCTCAGAACTGAAAATAAAACATGTGAAATTTCTTTCTTATTTGTTGTTAAACCTAACTTCGGCCTTCTTTTTAAGTGCAGGCACCTGGGATCAATATCATCACAGAAATGGTCATAGGGTATCTACTACCAGGAAAACCTTTAGCTAATGTGACGTTCAAGACCTATGGCCTTATTAGCATGTCACAAGCAATTACATTTCTGGAAGACTTCAAGCTAGGACATTACATGAAGATCCCTCCAAAATCCATGTTCTATGCCCAGGTAACTCACTTCTTTTCTTCAAAAGATATCCAAAGCTATAGGCTATTCTTAATTATGTGTGCATATAATCTCATCCCATAAGTCTAACAATAAGCATGCTGATTTCAAGCATAGTAGAAGTTTCATACCAACATCTAGTTATACTCTCGCATACTTTAAAACTTTTTTGTGGTGCTAATGCTTGTGATTTTTTTTGGGGGGGTTTATGCTTTCTTAGTTAGTGGGAACAATAGTTGCATCCACAGTCTACTTTGGCACAGGATGG
Source organism: Agave tequilana (assembly GCA_038442645.1). Classification (NCBI taxonomy): domain Eukaryota; kingdom Viridiplantae; phylum Streptophyta; class Magnoliopsida; order Asparagales; family Asparagaceae; genus Agave; species Agave tequilana. The sequence goes on along the minus strand of JAVJIF010034042.1, from coordinate 144,127 downwards.
TGGCTACTTACGTCGGTTGACAATATATGCAACCCTGATAAACTACCAGTAGGGAGTCCGTGGACCTGCCCTAATGATGAAGTTTTCTATAATGCATCCATTATCTGGGGGCTCGTTGGACCAGCCCGAATGTTTGGCAAACTTGGCCTCTACTCAAAGATGAACTGGTTCTTCCTCCTCGGCTTAATGGCACCTGTGCCATTCTGGTTACTTTCCAAAGCATTTCCACATAAAAAGTGGATCAAACTCATTCACATGCCTATCATCCTTGGAGCTGCTTCTGCTATGCCCCCAGCCAGGTCGGTGGACTACATAATGTGGGGTCTCGTGGGCATTATCTTCAACTACTATGTGTACAGGAAATACAAGAAATGGTGGGCAAGGCATAACTATGTATTGTCTGCTGGTCTAGATGCCGGATTAGCCTTCATGGGTGTGCTGTCATTCTTTGCCCTAGGAAACTATAATATCAATGGTATAGGATGGTGGGGAGGGAGTGATGATCATTGCCCACTTGCTCGTTGCCCTACAGCTCCAGGGGTAGTAAAACAAGGCTGCCCGGTTGTCTGACTTGTACTCTCCCACCAAAAGTTGAGGTAGTCCTTAGGTGGTAATACATGATACTTGATTTGGAGAGCCTAATTCTTCAACATGCATGTTTTCCTTATAATTTTTGATTCATTGTTCAGTTGTTGATTCGTTGTTCACTCTTTTTTTTTAATCAATAAAAATACATAGATTTTCTATCTATTTTACATTTTGCAGTAGCTAGGAATTAAATGATTGTACTAGATAACAAACACTTCGATAAAGTAATGTAATCTAGCATTTCATCAAGATGCGCAACTCGTAAAAAAAATTAATTAGCTCACGAGATAATTTGAATGTATATCCTATCATTAAGAAAATACAAGTACCATTAGCATTTAAAGGTTATGAAAAAATTTATGTAGACTGTGTAAAAGTTGGTTTTCAACCAGAGTTGCTAAGAATAAAGAGGATAAAAATAAATAAAACAAATAAATAATACTAACATGATAGTTGATTTGGAGCCAAATTCTTTGACATGCATGTTTTCCTTGGAATTTTGAAACCCATGTACATGTTCTCATTATTTATTTAAATGATGAAAGTTGATGACTTAAATGATGATTGAATTCAGTTGACGGTACGTTGTTCACTCTCTCTTTTTTAAACAATAATAAGCAGATTTTCTATCCATGTTATACTTTGTAGTAGCTAGGAATGATTGCACTAGATAAGTTGAACTAAGTGTAACACAATCTAGTGTTTAATCAAGATGCACAACTTGTAAAAGGTTAATTAGCTCACGAGATAATTTCTGTAGACTTTGTATTCCTTCTCTCCTTGGTATTTGATATTAACAATTAGGTTAGTGTAAGACTATAAATTCAATCTAAGCACAAGCATACTTAAGCACGAAAGTTGAACCCTGAAGCTAATTAATTTATCATATTTCCTAAAGAAGCTTTCTGTACAAGTTCCCAACAAGTGTCTTTACTCTCTAGGTCAAATGCCCCTATCTTGAATCTCTTCCAAACTCAACAAACATGTTACCCGTAGTTACGAATAATAAAGAAAATTCATGGTATTTTCTGAAAAACACGAAAATTCAAGGTATTTTTTGTGAAATTAAACCTTAGATACTGAAGCTGGGAGAAACTTATAAATTACACAAATTCGAGTCTCAACTCATCTCTAGATTGTCATAAAGCCAAGAGACTGACTAGTTTCATGATAAATAGCCTTGCCAGAGAAAATTTAATGCATTACCAATTGTAAGCCTCCTTGAGTCTTTTGAACAAAGATAATAAAACATAATAAACTACCAAAAAGTCATAGGATTTCACATATAAGCAAAAAAATAAAACAAGCAAAAGATGAAAAGGATATTCTGCTCAAAGGACAAAAAATGCCAATTATTTAACTATATATCATATATACTGCATATTATTCCATCATTTTGAATAAAAAATCAACGTAAAGAAACAGAAACTTTCACATGAACGAGGCAACGACAGAACCCATGTCTCAAAATTCAAACTTTTCAACCTTTCAAGGATCAATGCTGCAATTTCAGGCATTTAAAGGAATGTAAAAGGAAAAATCACACAAACCTTCGATTGAAGCCAGCCCTCCACATCGAACTTCCCGTCCGGTTTCCCAAGAGGCACGATGGCGGCGACCTTGGGCGAGATCTGTGCGAGGTGTCGAGGCCGACGACGGTGACGACGACGATGCGGCGACAAGGAACGGCGGCGGAGGCTCCAGAGTGAGAAGAACACGAGTGGCCTTGAGAAAGAGGGGAAGGGGAGGGGTTCGAAAAAATTGAGTTCGGATCCGGGTCGCATGCGGGTCTAAACTGGTTGGAGGGGGTCAACCCTTTGGGCGGTAAGTCGTAAGTCGTAAGTTCTTTTACAATTGCAAGTGAGTGACATGCAAGTAAATTTTACGGTATTTGATTGGTTCTTATAAGTGAAAAAGTGTATTGTATTTTATAATATTTAGTTATCGTAATGTGTAAGTTTTAAGTGAAAAAAGTTTATCACAAAATTAACTGTTTGGTGATTAAAAAAATAAATAAATAAAAATAAAATTATAATTAAATAATTAAATTTAAATTTAAGTAAGAATAATAATATGATTAAAAATATTAAAAAATATTAAATATTAAATAACTAAAAATAATTAAATATTGAATTAAATTAAATTAAATTAAATTAATTAATTAAATAACTAAAATAAATTAATTAAAAATATAATATATTAAATAAAAATTAAAACTTAGTAAATACTAAAAATTAAATATATTAAATAATAAAAAAAAAAAAAATCTAATAATCAAAACTTATTAAATTTATATTAAATATTACTAATCTATAACGAAAGTAAAAATTAAAATTAAGTGGATTATATTACATTAATTTAGTAATAAAAAAATTAATCCAGTAAAAAAATATTCTAATTTTAAAAATTATTGATTATTAATTAAAACTTTAATCTAATAATTATTTGTAATCTAATAATTAAAAAAGGATTTTTTTTTATAAATAAATAGATTAATCTAATAATAAAAGATATTAATTTAATTACAATTAATTGTCAGAAATACAAATTTGCATGATCACAAAATTATCTGTTTCTGTTACAAGTGAGTTATAAGTGGGATTTACATGACCACAAAATTAACTGTTTGTGTTGCAAGTGGATCGTAATTGAGATGCAATTTGCGACTTACGCGGCGAAATAAATACCGTATGACCGTAAGTCATACAGCCATTTGGGACAAAACAAACAACTCCAAAAATAAACTTGACAATCTTTTAGGTGAGAAAATTAAATGCTGGCCTCCAAACTCTTTCACCACTTCGTATTCACAAGAGAAGAAGAGATCAAACAAAACGGCATCCACGCCTCAAGATCACAGCCAGCCTTCCAAACTCTCTTTTGTTTCATTTTCAATTTAATATCGCAGCATCATTGGTTCGTACATTTGTGAACGAAAAAGAAAAAGGGAAGGGCATTTAAATCTATTTTGGAGGTAAACGGTGATGGCAGATTGTTTTTCATTAAAAAATTTACTAATTTGAACTTTCTATTGGACAATAGGCTGTAGCCTCGCACAATCAAGATTTGAACTCTAAACTTCTTGAATATCGAAAGAGGCTTTCATAATTGTGTTGTAGCGGCGTGACCCCCTTAGCCTTTTATGAGAGATCAAACATAGAAAAGAACATAGAAAAAGAGGCTTGGGCGTGGAGTGTGTGGGACCCGCAGGATTATTCGGCAGCTACACTCGTGCAAACCTTTTTTTGCCAGGCCGGCGTTACGTCGATTGCGGTCAGATGTGGGAGTCCATATTGGACTTGGGTCAGTTGAGCCAAGATTACTTAATGATGTGGGTTATGATTAAGTGTTGATAGTACTGACTTCCTGTAACACTATATATACTCCCTTATAAGTTAATAAGAGGTGGTTCTTGTATTTATGTGAATCAATAAGATGAGGAGGGGTTGAGACGAGAGAGAGTTGATTCTCTTGTGCTCTTGTATTTGATCTTCTTTTTCTGTGGATTTCATATTTATGCTCCATGAATGTAGGCCGAAGTTGGGCGGTCGAACCATCTAAATATCGTATCTTCTTCTTGTTTGCGATTTATTCTTATTTGTGTGCTTGTGTGGTTAATCTCAGGTGTTTCGAGATCGAAATTAGGGATTTCATCCCCAACAAGTGGTATCATAGTTGATGGTGCTCAATTGCAGTTCGAGTATGCAAGATAAAAAAGTTCGTGCAAGAGCCGAGATTGGGGATCTATGACAACATGAAGGAGGAGGGGAAAAAAGAAGTTTTTTTTATCAGATCTAAATTTGATGGTCGAGATCTAATCTAAGTTCAGATCGGATTAGCGGTGCTGGTCTAGGTCTTGGATGCGACAGGAGGTTACCCTATCCAGTAGGGGAGAGGTGTTTACGCGGCTCGGGCAGTTATGCCCGTGGCGCGCGCAAGCCCGGACGCAGGGTCGCGCAAGGTGGGTGACGTTGGAGCATGATGCTCGAGTCGGCCACTCATTGTCTGCGAGCAGCAAGAAGCCCTTGTTGGGTTTGATCAAGAAAAATCCACGGCGGTCACATCCTTTCATGAAAGAAAAATGGGTTTTTAGGATATAGGTTTCTAACATTTTACATTTGGTATTGGTGCCTAACAAAATATTATTTAGATATTAGTTCCTAGCAGTACTGAAGACCCTTGTTAAGGGTCCCTGTGATTTAAGATCATCCCAAAAGGTAAGAATATTTTGTTAAAGTTAACAACAATTATATTTTGGACCAAAACACTCTCTTTTCACAACATTCAATCTTCTAATTTTTCTATTAGATCATTTTCCTCTTCTTGTTCTTCTCCTTCTTCATCTCTGCACTATCTCATTTTACCATCCCATGTCAAGTTCTCTTTGTAGATTTTCCCCTTTATTCGTTCCTCACATTGCAGTGTATTTGTACTACAATCAAATGTAAACAGATCATGCTAGCTAGCATCTAAAGTTCGCAATTTGATAGACATAGACTTTTCTCCAAAAACATGCCTAACTTTTTATGATGCCTAAAATTGAAATACAAAATAATGAGAAGCTTAAACGACTTGAAACTAGTAAAAGAAAGCAAGGGATATTTTTTTAAAAATCTAAAAATTATGAACTTTTTATGATAATTAGGAGCTTTGACTAGAAAAATTGAAGCTAGTGCTTAATAAGAAAAATAAAAAACAAAGTGACGACAACCCTAAAATAGAAAAAGATAAGATAGAAAACGCCAAGAGCTTATCCAAAAAAAAAAAATTGGGGTTTCAATCATTCTGAAAGTCAGGAGTTAAGATTACATGTTAAAGTCTAGCTTTAACAAGGCCAAAATGTGTTCTCCGTCCAAGTCGATCAGTCTTGATTGTTCTCACAATCAAAATAACATTGTCCAGGTTCGAGTTCGGATCATCATCGATCACCACCATCAGAAATAGTCTGCAATGTCTCCCTGCAATGTCTCCTTCGTGTTCCTCTGCAACTTTGGTCGACCGAGCAGAGGGAGAGAGGAAGGGCCTGTTTAGTTAAGGGTGGAAGTGAGGAAGTGAGGAATTGAGGAAGTAGTAATAATTCCTTTTGGAACTTGGAATTGATTAGTAAGTTTTCTGGTGTTTAGATGTTGTTGGTGTAACACCCCATTCCCAGTATACGTGCACAGTTACGTATCCTGATTTTTGAGCATATTTTCTTCTATTATTATTATATTTTATTTTCTACTATCCTTACTTATATAGCAGTACTGCATGATTTGACCTGTTCGGTATCCAGATTTGACTGATTTTAGTTTCAAATATTATTTTCTAACATTTTAGATTCTTCATGATTTTCTGAAATATTTCGGAATTAAAATGAAAATCTTCAAAACCGGTGTCGGCCAGTATCACTGGTTGATTCCAGGAATTTTAATTTGCAATTGGAATCAAAATTCTGGATTCCGCTTTCACATTCCTTCTAAAATTATATTTTCTTCCTTCAGGCATTTTCTGGGATTTTTCTGATTTTATCAAAAATTCAGCCTACCCGGTGTGGACACCGTTCTCAGTGTATTCCAGGATTTTTATTTTAAAACTGAGATAGAATTTCTGAAAACCGATTTCATCAAAAGTCATTTTATAATATTTATGATTTTTGAGAATTTTTGGGTAGCTTTCTGAGTCGCTTCAATTTTTGGGCATTTCTGGAGTTTTCGGTATTTTCCCAGATACCGAGAATTATCCAAGTATTCCACTTTTCTCTTTTTACCGTATTTCTCTCTCCTTCCTCAAACGCGAGATTTCACCAGCTGGATCCATCATTAAATGCAGCCATCCTCTCCATGCTGCATTTAAAGCTTATGGGCCAATCAAACACTAGTCAAATCACCCATACCTCTTTGACTTTCCTGTAAACACAATCTTGGTTTTCTTGGACGCAGGGTTGTTTACTGCGTCCAGCAGCAGCTAGACGCAGCCTTGAGTGGTGGGACGCGGCCAATTTAGCATGAAACGCAAGTTTCATTGAGTGAATGGCAAACTTGTTATAATCTTAACTTACCCTTTATATATAACTCCCCCACTCCTTCTCTCTCTTCACTTTTTCATTTCTTCTTCCTTCTCCACTTCCTGAGAACGTCCACAGCAGCAAGAAACAGCCCTTTGGCTGGCCATTCTCACCCTTCCACCCTCCATACACCACCATCTCTTCCACCATTCCATCCACCAATCTCCCCTCCATATACTCCTCCATTCCAACTACAACAACAAACCAAAACATCATCTCCATCACCATCTTCTTCCTCTTCTTCACCACCAAAGAACCCATTTTTTCACCAAAACTTCACCACCATCTCCACCACCACCTGCACCACCGTAGCCTCCACCGAGCATACCATCCTTGCCTCCTCGTCAACCTCTTTCCGGCGGACTATAGTTTCATTCCCCGTCACGCCGTTTGCAAAATCTCGTTTTGCCATATTGAACTGGACTTGCACCATCAACCTCTTCCTTTTGTGGAGACCGGCCACTCCTTTTGGTTTGGGGCCGTGTTCTTCTCGGTTGACAGGACTCTAGGCCGGTGCCCTCCTTTTGGTTTGGGACCGAGCTTCATCACCGTAGATTTCCCGGTAATCGTTCACGATTATTCCGGTGATCGTTTTGGTGATTGACTTGGCAAGGATCATCTTCTTCACTTGGCACTCTTGCTGGACATTGGACGCGTTCTAGGCGAGTAATTCTACTCGCCAAGACTTGGACATTAATTCTATACTTGTAATAATATCAACAAACTCAGCCCTCAAATATCAGGATCTGTTCTCTGTTCTGCACCCATATTAGTCGACTTGGCCAGCCCATTAGTCGACTAGCTCTCTTGCAAACGCAGCCTTGTTATTCTGAAACGCACCCTATTAGTCGACTAATTATTATCCCTAGTCGACTAACTTTCCTGAGACGCGATTCTTGGAAACGCAGCTCTGGGAAACGCGGCTCTTGGAAACGCGACCTTGAGAGACGCGCTCTTTCTTGAAACGCGGTCTACTCTTTCATCCCCTTACTGGCTAACTCCTTCTGGTGAGACGCGGACTTGTGAAACGCGGATTCATGAGACGCGGACTTGTGGCAAGACGCGGACCTGTGAAACGCGACTTCGTAAGACGCCGTTTTGCGAAACGCAGCAGACTAGTCGACTATCCCAATACTCTAGTCGACTAAACCTTTTTCTGAAAACGCTGATCTCCTGAAACGCCACCTTACTAGTCGACTTGCCTTTTCCTATAGTCGACTAACTCCCCCATTAGTCGACTAATCACCTAATCTTGACTGAATCACTTTGATTAACTATTTTCTTGGGAATAAGTCTTATACTTGGAACATGCATTATATATATTGTTATTTCATGACATGTTACTTGATGAATATCACCTCTTATCATGCTATCCATTAACACAAGGCATGATACACCTGACTCCTATAATTATCACTGTAATGGGAATGATGACCGGACTTCATGATTTACCAACTTGATTACATGATAGTACGAACCAGTACTCCTGATATACCTGTATTCCTGACATGTTCCTGCTCATTCCCGAAATTTGATAATTACCTAATATTCATAAAATAAGACAACTTGCATTGGGTCGGGGGAAACATGCGGCTGTCAATATGTGTTCGTGTTTATAGTGGTATTAGGTATGTTGTGCAACTAAATTCCGGTCTGACCTGTGGGCCTCCAGGCGACCGAGGGGAGTGCTGGCTCCCTCCTTCCTGGTACCATCATGATAAGGGCATACAATAAGTCCCTCCTGTTAGCCTTGCGGCAGGTTCCGTCCACCAAGCAACGGAACATCCTGGGCCGTGGTCCCGGGTATGCACGGGACCCACTGTAAACATAGTTCGTTGATACCCCCGCTGGTTTCTAATAACAACCTTGCTTTACTCAGATATGGATCTATGTGTGCTGGGACGCTAGTTCACATAGCTAGATATCAGGGTAAGACGAGTATAATAATAATAACAATAATAAGACGCTAATTGTGGGTGTTGTATGCGCTTGGATTACAGGTGTCATGAGATAAAGGTATATAGATGAGGGTTTCCTTGTTTGGATTATTCCCTCGAGGTACTAGTCTCATGAGGCCGTAGCTTAAGCTTATATAATGCCCTTTCTTTTTTAACATGTTGCGCTTCTTCTACTTGCTGGCTGATTTCTCATGATATTGTACCAACCCTCATGTTCATGTTTCTGTTGCCACTCGGCTGTTACCTGCTCTACTTGTTGGGAGGTCCTGACTCCCTTGAATTTGTATGTTCAGGTTCCGAACCTTGGATCGAGGTGGAGCCTTCTGTGGAGGACCAGGCTTTCCTTTCCGAGCAGGCTGATTAGTCTCGGTTGCTGTCATCCCAGACTTTCCTTTTGGCTCGCGGGACCTTTCTTCAGCTCGTGAGCATCTTTGTAATTATCTTGTAAATCGTACTTTTGAGTTTGGCTGTGATATATGATGCATGCGATATGTAAATATATGTCACATTCTGTGATAACCTTGTACCTTGTACTTCCTATGTTGGCATATGAAAGGACGCTACGCTTTGTCGTACTCTGATTCTTGCTTGTACTGATGCTTAGCGTATATACGTGAGGGTATTTCCGACCTGCGTATGTACGTTGCAGTGACGTCCCCGTACCCTTGGAATCGGGGCGTTACAGGTTGGTATCAGAGCCTAGGCTCTCACACCTATAGTACAATCAAGCAGCAAATTAATGTAATTTGCCATTGCCAACTACAATGTACAAGTTATCTTGTCCTTCTTGATTCCTTTCCTTGTGTCCTAAAATCCTTTCATCTTTCCAGTTTCCAGTCTCCTTTTTACCAACATAAGTATGGATAGAAGGACGAGTCGTAACAATGCCGGACAAGCATCGAATGGACCCGCGGGGGAGAATGTTGAGATTCTGAGGGTTATCCAGACTATGATGGAAAATCAGCAACAGCAGACGGAACTCCTTCGGCAAGAGTTAGTAACTCCCAAGGAACAAAGGCCGGGGAATGTATCAGACTTCAGGCGGTTACAACCGGCGATATTCACGGGAGAAGAGAAACCATTAGATGCTGAGCAATGGCTGATTGACACCACAGATCTGTTGAACGCAGCCCGGGTCCCAAAAGAAAATCAAGTGGAGGTCGCCAAGATTCAGCTAAAGGATGTAGCCAGGACCTGATGGCTAGCTGAAGAAGCGAGATTGGAGAAACCTGTCTCGTGGGACCAGTTCTCCCAAAGCTTCTATAGTAGATTTTTCCCTGCCACCGCCCAGAAAGAAATGGAAGAACAGTTCATCCGACTTCAGCAGTGGAACCGGTCTGTGGATGAGTATGCCGCTGAGTTCTTGAGGCTGAGCCGCTTCGCTCCATATATGGTAGCTGATGAAGAGAAGCGAGCGAGTAGATTCCAACAGGGTTTGCGAATGGACATTCAGATCCTCTTGATGCCCCAGCAGCTGAAAACGTATTCCCAAGTCCTCACCATAGCTCGGGAAGTTGAGCGAGGACTGGAGAAAGGGAAGACTAACATGATGGGGAACCAGGCCATGAAAAGGCCATTTCCACAAGCAGGGAGAGGAGGTCCATATAGAGCGGCGAGGGTTCCGCCAATGAGACGACCATTTCGGCGAGCCCCCTTCCAGACAACCCAACCATTCCCCGTTTGTAACTATTGCCAGAAACCGGGTCACACTCAGCAGAATTGCCGAAGGGCAAATGGGTTATGCCTGGCATGTGGTTCCCATGATCATTCAGTAGAAGTCTGCCCCCACAAGAGAATGGGAATAGCCAACCAAGTACTACCAGCACTTCCAGGACCAGATGGACAGAGGAACCAGGGACCGATGGTTAGGAGAGCTCTTCCCCCTCCCCCACAGCAAGTAAACCGCCCAGTCCAGAGGGGAGTTAGAGCTGCAGCAGGTCGTGGAAGAGGACGAGCTTACAACCTGACAGCGGAAGAGGCCGAGACTTCTGGAGAAGTGGTAACAGGTAAGATCAGGGTACACTCGAAACCTGTTCTTGCCCTCTTTGATTCGGGTGCATCTCATTATTACATATCTGATCGTTTTGTTGACTTGCATTATATACCTGTTAGAACTTTAGACCACCAATGGGAGATTAGTACAGGGAATGGAGTAGTCATAACTACTAAGGTTTGTATTGATTGCCCTGTAGAGCTCTGTAACAGAACCTTGGCCATAGATATGCTCGTACTAGATACTAGAGGGTACGACATAATCTTAGGCATGACTTGGCTCAGCAAATACCATGCGGTCATTGATTGCCGAAGCAAGAAAGTTATTTTCAGAATGCCGCTTCAGCCTGAGTTCCAATTTGAAGGAGAACGCAAACCTGCCAAAGGAAAAACACAGATGACTACGGCCGAGATCCAGAAAAAGAAAGTACCAGTTTGGGATGAGTTTCCGGAAGTGTTTACCGAAATCTCAGGACTTCCACCTGATAGGACAGTTGAGTTCTCCATTGATACCCTTCCAGGCACAGTTCCGATATCCAAGGCTCCATACAGAATGGCACCCGCTGAGTTGGAGATTCTCAAAAAGCAGCTGCAAGAATACTTAGACAAAGGATTAATTAGGCCAAGTGCTTCACCATGGGGAGCACCAGTGCTCTTGGCAAACAAAAAGGACGGTGGTAAACGGTTATGCATAGACTACAGAGAATTGAACAAGGTTACAATCAAGAACAAGTATCCCTTACCAAGAATTGATGATCTGTTTGATCAGCTTCATGGGGCCCGAGTATTTTCAAAGTTGGATTTGCAATCAGGATATCACCAGCTAAGGGTAAAGAAAGAAGATATTCTAAAGACAGCATTCAGGACTCGTTATGGCCATTATGAATTTCTAGTTATGCCTTTCGGAGTCACCAATGCCCCTGCAGTTTTCATGGATTTGATGAACAGAGTGTTCTCATCGTACTTGGATCAGTTTGTAGTAGTGTTTATAGATGACATCTTGATCTACTCGAAGAACGACAGAGAGCATGCAGAACACTTGAGGATAGTGTTACAGACTCTCCAACAGGAACAACTTCATGCTAAGCAAAGCAAGTGCGAGTTCTGGTTGAACCGTATGACCTTCCTTGGGCACATAATTTCAGAAGAAGGAATTTCAGTAGACCCCAGTAAAATTCAGGCAGTAAAGGACTGGCCAATTCCAAGGACAGTAACAGAAATTAAGAGTTTTATTGGATTGGCCGGATATTACAGGCGCTTTGTCCAAGATTTTTCTAAAATTGCAGCCCCGTTAACGAAGCTCACCCGGAAAGGAGAAAAATATATATGGACCGAGGAATGTGCTGCAGCATTTGAGCAATTAAAGGAAAGACTCATTACAGCTCTAATTTTGAGGACTCCCTCAGGAAGAGGAGGGATGGTTATATACAGTGATGCATCCGGGAAAGGCCTAGGGTGTGTATTAATGCAGCATGGTCATGTCATAGCTTATGCATCCAGGCAACTGAAACCACATGAGAGGAATTACCCAACTCATGACTTAGAGCTGGCGGTGGTAATATTCGCATTGAAAATCTGGAGGCATTATCTTCTGGGAGACAAGGTGCTAATCTACACTGATCACAAAAGTCTTAAGTATATTTTCACACAGAAAGAATTGAATATGAGGCAGAGACGGTGGCTTGAATTAATGGCAGACTATGATATCGACTTACAGTATCATCCGGGCAAAGTTAATACAGTACCAGATGCATTGAGCAGGAAGCCAGAGGATAAAATGCTAGTACTACTTACGCATCAGAAGGAGTTAATTCGGGACATCATGAAACTGGACCTGATGATAGTACAAGGAGTCGATAGGACAGGACAGTTGATGACCTTTCAGATCCAGTCAACCTTGATGGATGAGATTAAAGAAGCTCAAAAAGAAGACCCCAGATTTCAGAAATTCAGAGCTCAAATAGAGGCTGGATTGAGGACGGATATCCGCATTCATTCGGATAATGCACTATATTTTGGTAACAGAATTTGTGTCCCCCAAGGAGAAGTCCGACAGAAAATTTTGGCAGAGGCACATAGTTCGGCCTATTCCATTCACCCGGGAGGAACTAAAATGTATCGGGACTTGAAGCAGAAATTTTGGTGGAATGCCATGAAGAGAGAGATAGCCCAGTATGTGGCCAAGTGCTTAGTTTGCCAGCAAATAAAGGCAGAACACCAAAGAACAACTGGACTTCTACAGCCGTTGCCGATACCCGAATGGAGGTGGGAACACATCACCATGGACTTTGTTACGGCTCTACCTCGCAGTCCTAAGGGTAACAATGCAGTATGGGTGATCGTTGACCGCCTCACAAAAGCAGCTCACTTTCTACCTTTCAGAGTAGGTCAGTCAACAGAAGTTCTTGCAGATAAGTACATGAAAGAAATTGTTCGTCTACATGGAATTCCAGTTAGCATCGTGTCAGATAGAGACACAAGATTCCGATCACATTTCTGGGAAAGTCTCCAAGAAAGTTTAGGGACTCGTCTGGAATTCAGTACTTCATATCACCCCCAGACAGACGGACAATCGGAACGGACCATTCAAATTCTTGAAGACATGTTGCGAGCCTGCCTGATGGAATTTAGAGGGTCATGGGAAGACTATATTCATTTGGTAGAATTCTCTTATAATAACAGCTATCAGGCTAGTATCAAAATGGCCCCATTTGAGGCATTGTATGGCAGGAAATGCAGGTCACCGATATGTTGGGACGAAGTCGGCGAAAGAAGAATTATGGGTCCAGACATTCTAGTTCAGACAACAGACAAAGTCCGAGTTATCAGAGATCACCTCCGGGCAGCACAGAGCCGACAGAAGAATTGGGCAGACACAAATAGAAGACCATTAGAATTCAGAACAGGTGACCATGTATTTTTGAAGATATCACCCACCAAAGGGGTAATCCGATTCGGTACTCGTGAAAAACTCAGTCCCAGGTACATCGGCCCATTCGAAATTTTGGATCGCGTAGGAGAGGTGGCTTATCGATTGGCACTACCGCCATCTTTGGAAGGAATACACAATGTATTCCATGTATCACAGTTAAGGAAGTATGTCAAGGATGAGAGTCACATTCTGGATCACTCCGAACTGGAACTACAGCCTGATCTGTCTTACGAAGAACAACCGATGGCCATCCTGGACAAAAGTGTTAAGACTCTGAAGAATAAGGCAATACCACTAGTATTGGTTTCCTGGAATAGGCACGCACCAGGAGAGGCTACATGGGAACGGGAGGACGTTATTCGTGAGCGTTACCCTCAACTATTTTCAACTTAGTTGGTAAAACCCTTTCTTCCTATTCTTCTCTACCGTCATCTTCCCCTTCCTGAAATTTCGAGGACGAAATTTTTGTAAGGTGGATAGATTGTAACACCCCATTCCCAGTATACGTGCACAGTTACGTATCCTGATTTTTGAGCATATTTTCTCCTATTATTATTATATTTTATTTTCTACTATCCTTACTTATATAGCAGTACTGCATGATTTGACCTGTTCGGTATCCAGATTTGACTGATTTTAGTTTCAAATATTATTTTCTAACATTTTAGATTCTTCATGATTTTCTGAAATATTTCGGAATTAAAATGAAAATCTTCAAAACCGGTGTCGGCCAGTATCACTGGTTGATTCCAGGAATTTTAATTTGCAATTGGAATTAAAATTCTGGATTCCGCTTTCACATTCCTTCTTAAAATTATATTTTCTTCCTTCAGGCATTTTCTGGGATTTTTCTGATTTTATCAAAAATTCAGCCTACCCGGTGTAGACACCGTTCTCAGTGTATTCCAGGATTTTATTTTAAAACTGAGATAGAATTTCTGAAAACCGATTTCACCAAAAGTCATTTTATAATATTTATGATTTTTGAGAATTTTGGGTAGCTTTCTGAGTCGCTTCATTTTTGGGCATTTCTGGAGTTTTCGGTATTTTCCCAGATACCGAGAATTATCCAAGTATTCCACTTTTCTCTTTTTACCGTATTTCTCTCTCCTTCCTCAAACGCGAGATTTCACCAGCTGGATCCATCATTAAATGCAGCCATCCTCTCCATGCTGCATTTAAAGCTTATGGGCCAATCAAACACTAGTCAAATCACCCATACCTCTTTGACTTTCCTGTAAACACAATCTTGGTTTTCTTGGACGCAGGGTTGTTTACTGCGTCCAGCAGCAGCTAGACGTAGCCTTGAGTGGTGGGACGCGGCCAATTTAGCATGAAACGCAAGTTTCAATGAGTGAATGGCAAACTTGTTATAATCTTAACTTACCCTTTATATATAACTCCCCCACTCCTTCTCTCTCTTCACTTTTTCATTTCTTCTTCCTTCTCCACTTCCTGAGAACGTCCACAGCAGCAAGAAACAGCCCTTTGGCTGGCCATTCTCACCCTTCCACCCTCCATACACCACCATCTCTTCCACCATTCCATCCACCAATCTCCCCTCCATATACTCCTCCATTCCAACTACAACAACAAACCAAAACATCATCTCCATCACCATCTTCTTCCTCTTCTTCACCACCAAAGAACCCATTTTTTCACCAAAACTTCACCACCATCTCCACCACCACCTGCACCACCGTAGCCTCCACCGAGCATACCATCCTTGCCTCCTCGTCAACCTCTTTCCGGCGGACTATAGTTTCATTCCCCGTCACGCCGTTTGCAAAATCTCGTTTTGCCATATTGAACTGGACTTGCACCATCAACCTCTTCCTTTTGTGGAGACCGGCCACTCCTTTTGGTTTGGGGCCGTGTTCTTCTCGGTTGACAGGACTCTAGGCCGGTGCCCTCCTTTTGGTTTGGGACCGAGCTTCATCACCGTAGATTTCCCGGTAATCGTTCACGATTATTCCGGTGATCGTTTTGGTGATTGACTTGGCAAGGGATCATCTTCTTCACTTGGCACTCTTGCTGGACATTGGACGCGTTCTAGGCGAGTAATTCTACTCGCCAAGACTTGGACATTAATTCTATACTTGTAATAATATCAACAAACTCAGCCCTCAAATATCAGGATCTGTTCTCTGTTCTGCACCCATATTAGTCGACTTGGCCAGCCCATTAGTCGACTAGCTCTCTTGCAAACGCAGCCTTGTTATTCTGAAACGCACCCTATTAGTCGACTAATTATTATCCCTAGTCGACTAACTTTCCTGAGACGCGATTCTTGGAAACGCAGCTCTGGGAAACGCGGCTCTTGGAAACGCGACCTTGAGAGACGCGCTCTTTCTTGAAACGCGGTCTACTCTTTCATCCCCTTACTGGCTAACTCCTTCTGGTGAGACGCGGACTTGTGAAACGCGGATTCATGAGACGCGGACTTGTGGCAAGACGCGGACCTGTGAAACGCGACTTCGTGAGACGCCGTTTTGCGAAACGCAGCAGACTAGTCGACTATCCCAATACTCTAGTCGACTAACCCTTTTTCTGAAAACGCTGATCTCCTGAAACGCCACCTTACTAGTCGACTTGCCTTTTCCTATAGTCGACTAACTCCCCCATTAGTCGACTAATCACCTAATCTTGACTGAATCACTTTGATTAACTATTTTCTTGGGAATAAGTCTTATACTTGGAACATGCATTATATATATTGTTATTTCATGACATGTTACTTGATGAATATCACCTCTTATCATGCTATCCATTAACACAAGGCATGATACACCTGACTCCTATAATTATCACTGTAACGGGAATGATGACTGGACTTCATGATTTACCAACTTGATTACATGATAGTACGAACCAGTACTCCTGATATACCTGTATTCCTGACATGTTCCTGCTCATTCCCGAAATTTGATAATTACCTAATATTCATAAAATAAGACAACTTGCATTGGGTCGGGGGAAACATGCGGCTGTCAATATGTGTTCGTGTTTATAGTGGTATTAGGTATGTTGTGCAACTAAATTTCCGGTCTGACCTGTGGGCCTCCAGGCGACCGAGGGGAGTGCTGGCTCCCTCCTTCCTGGTACCATCATGATAAGGGCATACAATAAGTCCCTCCTGTTAGCCTTGCGGCAGGTTCCGTCCACCAAGCAACGGAACATCCTGGGCCGTGGTCCCGGGTATGCACGGGACCCACTGTAAACATAGTTCGTTGATACCCCCGCTGGTTTCCAATAACAACCTTGCTTTACTCAGATATGGATCTATGTGTGCTGGGACGCTAGTTCACATAGCTAGATATCAGGGTAAGACGAGTATAATAATAATAATAACAATAATAAGACGCTAATTGTGGGTGTTGTATGCGCTTGGATTACAGGTGTCATGAGATAAAGGTATATAGATGAGGGTTTCCTTGTTTGGATTATTCCCTCGAGGTACTAGTCTCATGAGGCCGTAGCTTAAGCTTATATAATGCCCTTTCTTTTTTAACATGTTGCGCTTCTTCTACTTGCTGGCTGATTTCTCATGATATTGTACCAACCCTCATGTTCATGTTTCTGTTGCCACTCGGCTGTTACCTACTCTACTTGTTGGGAGGTCCTGACTCCCTTGAATTTGTATGTTCAGGTTCCGAACCTTGGATCGAGGTGGAGCCTTCTGTGGAGGACCAGGCTTTCCTTTCCGAGCAGGCTGATTAGTCTCGGTTGCTGTCATCCCAGACTTTCCTTTTGGCTCGCGGGACCTTTCTTCAGCTCGTGAGCATCTTTGTAATTATCTTGTAAATCGTACTTTTGAGTTTGGCTGTGATATATGATGCATGCGATATGTAAATATATGTCACATTCTGTGATAACCTTGTACCTTGTTGTAATACCCCATCCTCTGCATACGTACACAGTTACGTATCTTGATTTTTGAGCATATTTCTTTTTATTTTATTTTCTACTATTTGAATAGCAGTACTGCATGATTTGATCTGTTTGGTATTTAGATTTGACTAATTTTAGTTTCAAATATTATTTCTTAATATATTAGATTTTTCATGATTTTCTAGAATTTTTCGGGATTAAGTTGTAAATCTTCAAAACCGGCGTCGGCCAGCATCACTGATTGATTCCAGGAATTTTAATTTGTAATTGGAATCAAATTTATAGATTCCGCTTTCATATTCCTTCTTAAAATTATATTTTCTTCCTTCGGGCATTTTCTGGGAATTTTCAGATTTTATCAAAAATCTAGCTTACCCGGTGTAGACACCGTTCATAGTGGACTTCAGGATTTTTTATTTTGAAAATGGGATTGAATTTCTGAAAACTGATTTCACCATAAATCGTTTTATAATATTTATGATTTTTGTGAATTTTTGGGAAGCTTTCCGGGACACTTCAATTTTTGGACCTTTCCAGAGTTATCGGTATTTTCCCAGATACCGGGAAATCATTTTACTATTTCACTTCTCTCTTTTTTTCCCATTTTTCTCTCTCCTTCCTCAAACGCGAGTTTTGCCAACTGGACCCATCATTAAATGTGGTGATCCTCTCCTTACTGCATTAAATGCGTATGGGCCAATACAACTCAAGTCCAATCAACCATGCCCTTGTCCTTTTCTCTGAAACGCAGCCCTTTGCGTTTTCTTCTGAACGCAACATTGAACTCCCGCGTTTGGCTCTATATTTGCCTAAACGCAGCCTTGGGACATTGTGAACGCATCACTCATTGGAGGGAAAGTGATGATGGCTTATTATTATATTATTTTCCCCTTCTATATATATATAACTTCTTTCATCTCTTTCCTTCATTTCCTTCTTCTTCTTGTTCCAGCAAGCTCCAATAGCCAACAAACCCCCCCAAGCTCCTTGGCCGGCCATCACCACCACCCACCAAAGCCATTTTCTCCACCACAAATCCCTCTACTTCATTCTCCTCCATCTCCTCCTCCATTTTCACCAACAAACACCATCTTCTTCAACCTCTTTCACCAAGAGAACCTCAAAGAACCCACTTTCACCAAAAAGCTTCACCACCATTTCCACCACCACCTGCACCACCTTAGCCTCCACCAAGCGTACCACCTTCACCTCCTCGACAACCTCTTTCTAACGGACTATAGTTTCGTCCCCCGCAACAACGTTTGCAAGATCCCGTTTTGGCTTGATGAACTAGACTTGCACCTCCATCTTCTCCAAAGCAACCACAACCCTTTCCATCAACTTGTGAGAACCGGCACCCTCCTGTTGGATTGGGACCGCGTTTCTCTGCGTCGGACGCACCTTAGGCGAGTAATTCTACTCGCCATGACTTGATATTATTTCATGTTTGTAACAAACACAGCCCTCGAATATTTGGACCTGTTCTCTGTTCTGAACCTCTATTAGTCGACTTGGCCCAAACGCAAGTCGACTAACCCTTTGAAACGCAGCTCTCAAATAATAGGATCTGCTCGGTTCTGAACTTCATTAGTCGACTTGACCAATTTATCAGTCGACTAATCCTTTGGAAACGCACCCTTGATTCTGAAACGCAGCATAGTTAGTCGACTACTCCCTTGCGTCCAGTCGACTAGCCTTTCTCTGCAACGCAGCTCTTTGAAACGCACACTTTATTAGTCGACTTGGTGTTTTCCCCTAGTCGACTAACTTCCCTTCTGAAAACGCGGTTCCTTGAAACGCAGATTTCCCTAGTCGACTACCTACTGTTCCTAGTCGACTAACGCAGCTTCTTGAAACGCGGCTCCTCGAGACGCAGACTTGACCAGTCGACTAACCAAACGCCTTAGTCGACTAACTTTCCTCTGAAAAACGCAGCTTTCCCAAACGCAGCTTTCTTAGTCGACTTGTTCCCTTTCTATAGTCGACTAACTCTTTCATGAGTCGACTACTTGTCTTTCCTAGTCGACTAATCTTGACTATTTATTATGGTTAATTACTTCTTTGATTATGAACATTATCTTTGGATCATGTATATTATGTTGCTATTTGCGAGGCTTGTTACTTGATGAATATCACCTCTTATCATGCTATCTATCAACATAAGGCATGATACACATGACTTTCATAATTATCACGATAACGGGAATGATGACCTGACAGCTTGACAGTACAACTATACTCCTGATACACATGTGATACATTATAGTACGAACCAGTACTCCTGATATACCTGTATTCATGACATTCCTGACTTGTTCTTGCTCATTCCCGGAATCTGATAAATCATCTAATAAATCATAATGAGACAACTTGCATCGGGTCGGGGGAAATATGCGGCTATCAATATGTGTTCGTGTTTACAGTGGTATTAGGTATGTTGTGCAACTAAATTTCCGGTCTGACCTGTGGGCCTCCAGGGGACCGAGGGGAGAGCTGGCTCCCTCATTCCTGGTACCATCATGATAAGGGCATACATAAGACCCTCCTGAATCGCCTTGCGGCAGGTTCCGTCACCAAGCAACGGAACACCCTGGGCCGTGGTCCCGGGTATGTACGGGACCCACTGTAAACATAGTTCGTTGATACCCCCGCTGGTTTCCAATAACAACCTTGCTTTACTCGGATATGGATCTATGTGTGCTGGGACGCTAGTTCACATAGCTAGATATCAGGGTAAGACGAGTAATAATAATAATAATAATAATAATAATAAGAGACGTTAACTGTGGTTGTTGTATGCGCTTGGATTACGGTGACATGAGATGAAGGTATATAGATGAGGGTTTCCTTGTTTGGATTATCCCCTCGAAGTACTGGTCTCATGGAGCTGTAGCCTAAGCTTATACAATGCCCTTACGTTTATAACATGCTATGCTCCTTTTACTTGCTGGATGATTATTCTTGATATTGTACCAACCCTCATGTTCATGTTTCTGTTGCCACTCGGCTGTTACCTGCTCTACTTGTTGGGAGGTCCTGACTCCCTTGAATTTGTATGTTCAGGTTCCGAACCTTGGATCGAGGTGGAGCCTTCTGTGGAGGACCAGGCTTTCCTTTCCGAGCAGGCCGATTAGTCTCGGTTGCTGTCATCCCAGACTTTCCTTTTGGCTCGCGGGATCTTTCTTCAGCTCGTGAGCATCCTTGTAATTATCTTGTAAATCGTACTTTTGAGTTTGGCTGTGATATATGATGCATGCGATATGTAAATATATGTCACATTCTGTGATAACCTTGTACCTTGTACTTCTTATGTTGGCATATGAAAGGACGCTACGCTTTGTCGTACTCTGATTCTTGTTTGTACTGATGCTTAGCGTATATACGTAGGGTATTTCTGACCTGCGTATGTACGTCGCAGTGACGTCCCCGTAGCCTTGGGATCGGGGCGTTACAGGTTGGTATCAGAGCCTAGGCTCTCACACCTATAGTACAATCAAGTAGCAAATTAAAGGAATTTGCCATTGCCAACTACAATGTACAAGTTATCTAGTCCTTCTTGATTCCTTTCCTTGTGTCCTAAAATCCTTCCATCTTTCCAGTTTCCAGTCTCCTTTTTACCAACATAAGTATGGATAGAAGGACGAGTCGTAACAATGCCGGACAAGCATCGAATGGACCCGCGGGGGAGAATGTTGAGATTCTAAGGGTTATCCAGACTATGATGGAGAATCAGCAACAACAGACGGAACTCCTTCGGCAAGAGTTAGCAACTCCCAAGGAACAAAGGCCGGGGAATGTATCAGACTTCAGGCGGTTACAACCGGCGATATTCACGGGAGAAGAGAAACCACTAGATGCTGAGCAATGGCTGATTGACACCACAGACCTGTTGAACGCAGCCCGGGTCCCAAAAGAAAATCAAGTGGAAGTCGCCAAAATTCAACTTAAGGATGTAGCCAGGACCTGGTGGCTAGCTGAAGAAGCAAGACTAGAAAAACCTGTCACTTGGGACCAGTTTTCCCAAAGCTTCTATAGTAGATTCTTCCCCGCCACAGCACAGAAAGAGATGGAGGAACAGTTCATCCGACTTCAACAATGGAACCGGTCTGTAGATGAGTATGCCGCTGAGTTCTTGAGGCTGAGCCGCTTTGCTCCATATATGGTGGCTGATGAGGAAAAGCGGGCGAGTAGGTTCCAACAGGGTTTGCGAATGGACATTCAAATCCTCTTAATGCCCCAACAGCTGAAAACCTATTCCCAAGTCCTTACCATAGCTCGAGAGGTGGAGCGAGGACTGGAGAAAGGGAAATCTAACATGATAAGGAACCAGGCCATGAAGAGGCCATTTCCACATGCAGGGAGAGGAGGTCCATTCAGAACAGCAAGAGCTCCAGCCATGAGACGACCGTTTCGACCAGCCCCCTTTCCAGTAAACCAATCATTTTCTTATTGTAACTATTGCCAGAAACCAGGTCACTCCCGACAGAATTGCCGTAGGGCAAATGGGTTATGCCTGGTATGTGGTTCCCGAGATCATTCAATGGAAGTCTGTCCCCACAAAAGAACGGAGATGGTCAACCAAGCATTGCCAGCACTTCCAGGGCCAGATGGACAGAGGAACCAAGGACCAATGGTTAGGAGAGCTCTTCCTCCTCCCCCACTACAAGTTAACCGCCCAGTCCAGAGGGGAGTTAGAAATGCAGCAGGTCGTGGAAGAGGACGAGCCTACAATTTGACAGTGGAAGAGGCCGAAACTTCTGGAGATGTGGTAACAGGTAAGATTATGGTGCACTCTAAACCTGTCTTAGCACTCTTTGATTCTGGCGCTTCTCATTGTTACATATCAGATAGTTTCATTACTTTGAACTCTATACCTGTTGAATATCTAGACCACCAGTGGGAGATTAGTACCGGTAACGGAGTAGTCATCTCTAATAGGGTTTGTGTAGATTGTCCGGTGGAACTGTGTGGCAGAACATTAACAGCGGATATGCTCGTGCTGGATACTAAAGGGTATGACGTAATCTTAGGCATGACTTGGCTCAGTAAATACCATGCAGTCATTGATTGTCGGAACAAGAAAGTCATTTTCAGAATGCCACTTCAGCCTGAGTTCCAATTTGAAGGAGAACACAAACTTGACAAGGGAAAAACACAGATGACTATTGCTGAGACCCAGAAGAGGAGAGTACCAGTTTGGAATGAGTTTCCAGAGGTATTTAAGGAGATCTCAGGACTTCCACCCGATAGAGTAACCGAGTTTTCTATTGATATCCTTCCAGGTACAGCTCCGATATCCAAAGCCCCATACAGAATGGCACCCACTGAGTTGGAGATTCTAAAGAAGCAACTGTGTAACGCCCCGATCCCGCTGATACGGGGACGTCACTGCGACGTATATACGCAGGTCAGAAAGTGCCCCCATGTATATACGCTAAGCATCAGTATAGACAAGAATCAGAGTACGGAAGCAGTGGTGCATTATACATTCCAACACATATATATATACAATCACAGAGTTATCACCAGAGGTGATGCATATTGCAATAATAATACATCACAGACATGCGCAAATGCGAGAGTACAAGAGATATACATATATGAACAGCATAAGAGGGAGCTCACATACAGGTATACAAGGAAAAGTACAAGAGTAAATAGAAATAAGGCACTCACGAGTTTGCTAAGGGAAACTCGAGAGGCATACAGGGGGTCTGGAAGGATGGAGCTCTGAAAGGTCGGCTGGGGATCCGCGCCACCGCTGCGCTACTCTGAGCAGCAAAGGGGGAAATCCATACGCTCCGGGCTCCATGACCTGGACATGAGAATCCAGGGGAGTCAGTGAAACTCCCCAGGCGAGTAGGATGCAAAAGCCAGGTGGCGAGCCAAGGGTGAGTACAAGAGTCAAGTACAGAAGACAGGAGGGTTAGAACACAAGTGAAATATATATGAACAAGTATATAATAATATCCATAAAACAGGAAATCCAGGATAAAGCAGAATATGAGCCGTTAATACGATAATACTCATAAAACCGGAAATTCGAAGTAAAATCCAAGACTAGCAAATATAGTAATGCATATCACAAATTCAGAGCCATTTAAGTTGCAGGCTTTAGTATGCGTCCCATTCCACATACCTCTACTTACAACTTAAAGAGCCAGTTATTATGACACTTTATTATTACTCGTCTTACCATATATCTAGGTATGTGTCTCGGTATATATCCCAACTCACATACTTCCATATATAGAAAGTCGAGGTTGTTATTGGAAATAGCGGTTGTATCAACGAACTATGTTTACAGTGGGTCCCGTACATACCCGGGACCACGGCCAAAGTTTGCTCCGTTGCATGGAAACGGAAGCCAGCCGCAAGGCTTGTCCAGGAGGAGGGACTTATGTATGCCCGTTAAAACAGGAATGTAGGGAGCCAGCTCTCCCCTCGGTCCCCTGGTGTACCACAGGTCAGACCGGATATAGTGCACAACCTAATGCCACTGTAAACACGAACACATATCGA
This sequence comes from Agave tequilana, assembly GCA_038442645.1. NCBI lineage: Eukaryota > Viridiplantae > Streptophyta > Magnoliopsida > Asparagales > Asparagaceae > Agave > Agave tequilana. The sequence continues at coordinate 120,198 of JAVJIF010034042.1, read as the reverse complement.
TATCCGCATATTTCCCCCGACCCAATACAAGTTGGTCCTTTTTAGGATTCAATAGTTTAATTATCACTTTACGGGAATAATAGAATCAGGACATGATCAGGAAATCTGGAGTACATAAGTACTATACAGTCAGGTCACTGCATGAAAAGCAGGAATACAATATACAGGTCACTGATCATGATACAGGATAACAAATCAGGATTCCCGTAAAGATGACAATCACAAGTCAAGTACATCATGCTGGGTGTAAAGTGATAGCATGATAGGATGGTGACATTTAGCAATCAATCAAACAAGTCAAGAGATAGATATTAGGTCAGTGGTAAGTCGTGGTCATAATAATAGGGTCTTGCCAAATAGTGGCACGACAGGTAGTCAGGTGATACCATACTAGAGGTCAGGTGATACCACGCCAGATGTAAGGTGATATACATGTGTTAAAAGTAAGTATGCAACTGATATGTCTGAGGCAATAACATGGCAATGATAACATAGCAGAAATCTAGAAGTCAACGACCACGAAGGGTCGGCCACGCATGGTATAAAAGCATCAAAAGATATATATAGACATGGAATCAAATACATGAAAATAGGAAATGAAATACTTATCGTTCCGACGAAACTGGAAACTCAAATAGAGATAAGAGAAGAGCGAGACTACTCGCATACAAGAAAGTAGCGAGTGAGAATACTCGCCTAAACCTCAAAGCGCCGAAAGATCCGAAATCCACGAAATCCGGGGCATGCCATAAACTATGATATATATATGTAGAGTGAAGAGGAGAGAGAAAGAGAGAAGTGAAGATGATGTTAGTCAAGATACAAGTCAAGAAGTATAATATACAACATATAAACCAGGTATAAGATCCAAGTTTGAGAAGGTAAATAACTGTAACAAACAGACAGAATTAGTCGACTAGGGTAGGATGAGTAGTCGACTAATAAAGGGGTTAGTCGACTAACAGTCTGGTATAGTCGACTAATACTGGGTTCCAGAGAGTTGATATTCTGATTCAGGAAAAGTTAGTCGACTAGGGTCATATGGGTAGTCGACTAACAGACATGATAAGTCGACTGATAGTTAGGCTAAGTCGACTAATACTGTGATACAGAGAGTTAAGGTTTTGGTTCAGGAAAAGTTAGTCGACTAGGGTCAAGGGTGTAGTCGACTAAGGGTCTATAGTCGACTAATAATTGGGCTAAGTCGACTAAAACTGTGTTTCCAGAAAATGGTTAAGTTTCAAATGAAAGGGTTAGTCGACTAATGGCTAGGTCAAGTCGACTAATCGTGGGAAAACAGCAAACAGAACAGATTTCTAGGGTTTTGGTTTGATGACTAATTAATCATGGATTTGAAGACATATTTGTACAAGATATGAAAATACAAACATACTAAGAATAAATCAAGTTTAGATGAGGAAGATTACTCACCAAATTGATGATGGAGAGGAAGAGGAAAGGTAGAGTTGGTGATGATCCTTGAGGAAGAAGGAGATGGAGAAGTTGTTGTTGTTGGTGATGGAGGAGGTGGAGCTTGACCGGAGTTGGGAGGAGTCCACGCCGGCGACGTGGCCGGAGGTGGCTGGCCGGAGGTTGGGTCGGCCGGCTCCCTTGGAGAAGAAGAAGAAGAAGAAAGAAATGAGAGGAGAAAAGAAAGAAAAGGAAAAATAGAAATGTAAAGGGAAAGTTTATATAGGTTTGAGATTTTGTAAAGGAGTTGCAATTAAACAAAAGAGAGGGACTTAATTGCAAATAAGGGAGGATGAGGTGTCTCCTCTAGCCACACTTGGCAAGCCATGGAAGAGAGAGAAAAAGAGATGCATTTAATGGAGGAAGTAGGTGGAAGTGTGTGGTGTTGGAATTTTGGAGGAAGTGGGATTTTTGGAAAATAGAAAAGCTTGTGGTTGTGGAGGAAGGAAAAAGGAAAAGGAAAAAGAAAAGAAATTACAATGAGAAGATATTTCTCTTTGACTTGAAAGATGAAAATATTGAAAAGGCTGATTCCCGGGTTTAAATCATGGATGCGGAAAACATTTCGGAAAATGCCGGAATCGTCCGAAATTCAAGTATCTCGGAACGACCCGAAATAATTATCAAAAATCAAGAATAATATATAAAGACCAATAGTGAAATCCGTTTGAAGAAATACTTTATAGTTTTAAAACTAAAAATCCTGGAATCAATAATTTACCGACTCCGTTGGAATTTTCATAAAATCCAAAAATCCTCAGAAAAAGAATGTACGTAGAAAATATGATTCTAAGGAATAATGTCTAAAGAATCATTTAGAAATTTCAAACCGTTTAAGAATTAAAAATCTAGGAATCGGTCAGCGGCACTGGCCGACAACGGTTTTGAAGAAATTCCTTTTAATCCAAGAAAATTCCAGAAAATCATATAAAATCTAAAATATTGGAAAACGATGTTTAAAATTAAAATCGATCAAATCTAATTATCAGAATGTCCAAACCGAGCAATACTCTGGGATCGGGCCTTCGGTTCAGACTAGGGCTGACTCCAAGACCACGAATCCAAATCCAAGACAAAACAATCATATAAAGAATTCGTAATACAGGATAAATACAGGAAGCAAATCGAAAAATACGATCGAAAAATCTGAATACGCAACTAAGTACGTATTCCGGGAACGGGGTATTACAATCCACCCACCTTACAAAAAATTGCGTCCTCGCAATTTCGTTAAGGGGCAAATTGAATACAAAGGGGACAGCGGTGGAATTTATACCAATTAAGATATGAAGCACTAGAGGTAGGGCTCTCAAGTCAACTGAATAATAATCATACTCTGCATTTCCGGCTGATGACGTCGTGGCTGTGTAATAAATCTTTAGAATAATGCTGAATAATACTGATGATGTCGTGGCTGTGAAATAAATGAATACTGATGATGTCGTGGCTGTGTAATAAAGAAAACCCCGAAAACCCCGAGCATGATAAAGAAGACCGATAATTAAGAATCCCGAATACCAAGCATCAATCACTCTGAAGAGAATTCCGACTGCTGTCTTCTGAAAGATAGCCAAATCAAGATCGATCTGGAGAATACCAAGCTTCATAGAATTGGCCGAAGAGATCATATAATAGCTTCATTCTGAACCAGCCACTACCTCTCTAGTCTAGTCATATCTTAAAATAGTATAAGGCTTCATAAAACCAAAACAGGGAAAGGATAGGAGGAATTTGGAATCAAAGGAAAGATAGTCAAGGAGGGATTTGAAATCAAAGGAAAGATAGTCAAGAAATAGATAACTCCGCACTTGCAGTTGGAATGTATAACCAAGATTCATGTATTCCAGTTGCAAATTTCATTACCATTAATTTGCCCTCTGGACGTACTGAGGAAGTTAGAGCCTAAGCTCTGATACCATCCTGTAACGCCCCGATCCCGCTGATACGGGGACGTCACTGCGACGTATATACGCAGGTCAGAAAGTGCCCCCATGTATATACGCTAAGCATCAGTACAGACAAGAATCAGAGTACGGAAGCAGTGGTGCATTATACATTCCAACACATATATATATATATACAATCACAGAGTTATCACCAGAGGTGATGCATATTGCAATAATAATACATCACAGACATGCGCAAATGCGAGAGTACAAGAGATATACATATATGAACAGCATAAGAGGGAGCTCACATACAGGTATACAAGGAAAAGTACAAGAGTAAATAGAAATAAGGCACTCACGAGTTTGCTAAGGGAAAACTCGAGAGGCATACAGGGGGTCTGGAAGGATGGAGCTCTGAAAGGTCGGCTGGGGATCCGCGCCACCGCTGCGCTACTCTGAGCAGCAAAGGGGGAAATCCATACGCTCCGGGCTCCATGACCTGGACATGAGAATCCAGGGGAGTCAGTGAAACTCCCCAGGCGAGTAGGATGCAAAAGCCAGGTGGCGAGCCAAGGGTGAGTACAAGAGTCAAGTACAGAAGACAGGAGGGTTAGAACACAAGTGAAATATATATGAACAAGTATATAATAATATCCATAAAACAGGAAATTCAGGATAAAGCAGAATATGAGCCGTTAATACGATAATACTCATAAAACCGGAAATTCGAAGTAAAATCCAAGACTAGCAAATATAGTAATGCATATCACAAATTCAGAGCCATTTAAGTTGCATGCTTTAGTATGCGTCCCATTCCACATACCTCTACTTACAACTTAAAGAGCCAGTTATTATGACACTTTATTATTACTCGTCTTACCATATATCTAGGTATGTGTCTCGGTATATATCCCAACTCACATACTTCCATATGTAGAAAGTCGAGGTTGTTATTGGAAATAGCGGTTGTATCAACGAACTATGTTTACAGTGGGTCCCGTACATACCCGGGACCACGGCCAAAGTTTGCTCCGTTGCATGGAAACGGAAGCCAGCCGCAAGGCTTGTCCAGGAGGAGGGACTTATGTATGCCCGTTAAAACAGGAATGTAGGGAGCCAGCTCTCCCCTCGGTCCCCTGGTGTACCACAGGTCAGACCGGATATAGTGCACAACCTAATGCCACTGTAAACACGAACACATATCGATATCCGCATATTTCCCCCGACCCAATACAAGTTGGTCCTTTTTAGGATTCAATAGTTTAATTATCACTTTACGGGAATAATAGAATCAGGACATGATCAGGAAATCTGGAGTACATAAGTACTATACAGTCAGGTCACTGCATGAAAAGCAGGAATACAATATACAGGTCACTGATCATGATACAGGATAACAAATCAGGATTCCCGTAAAGATGACAATCACAAGTCAAGTACATCATGCTGGGTGTAAAGTGATAGCATGATAGGATGGTGACATTTAGCAATCAATCAAACAAGTCAAGAGATAGATATTAGGTCAGTGGTAAGTCGTGGTCATAATAATAGGGTCTTGCCAAATAGTGGCACGACAGGTAGTCAGGTGATACCATACTAGAGGTCAGGTGATACCACGCCAGATGTAAGGTGATATACATGTGTTAAAAGTAAGTATGCAACTGATATGTCTGAGGCAATAACATGGCAATGATAACATAGCAGAAATCTAGAAGTCAACGACCACGAAGGGTCGGCCACGCATGGTATAAAAGCATCAAAAGATATATATAGACATGGAATCAAATACATGAAAATAGGAAATGAAATACTTATCGTTCCGACGAAACTGGAAACTCAAATAGAGATAAGAGAAGAGCGAGACTACTCGCATACAAGAAAGTAGCGAGTGAGAATACTCGCCTAAACCTCAAAGCGCCGAAAGATCCGAAATCCACGAAATCCGGGGCATGCCATAAACTATGATATATATATGTAGAGTGAAGAGGAGAGAGAAAGAGAGAAGTGAAGATGATGTTAGTCAAGATACAAGTCAAGAAGTATAATATACAACATATAAACCAGGTATAAGATCCAAGTTTGAGAAGGTAAATAACTGTAACAAACAGACAGAATTAGTCGACTAGGGTAGGATGAGTAGTCGACTAATAAAGGGGTTAGTCGACTAACAGTCTGGTATAGTCGACTAATACTGGGTTCCAGAGAGTTGATATTCTGATTCAGGAAAAGTTAGTCGACTAGGGTCATATGGGTAGTCGACTAACAGACATGATAAGTCGACTGATAGTTAGGCTAAGTCGACTAATACTGTGATACAGAGAGTTAAGGTTTTGGTTCAGGAAAAGTTAGTCGACTAGGGTCAAGGGTGTAGTCGACTAAGGGTCTATAGTCGACTAATAATTGGGCTAAGTCGACTAAAACTGTGTTTCCAGAAAATGGTTAAGTTTCAAATGAAAGGGTTAGTCGACTAATGGCTAGGTCAAGTCGACTAATCGTGGGAAAACAGCAAACAGAACAGATTTCTAGGGTTTTGGTTTGATGACTAATTAATCATGGATTTGAAGACATATTTGTACAAGATATGAAAATACAAACATACTAAGAATAAATCAAGTTTAGATGAGGAAGATTACTCACCAAATTGATGATGGAGAGGAAGAGGAAAGGTAGAGTTGGTGATGATCCTTGAGGAAGAAGGAGATGGAGAAGTTGTTGTTGTTGGTGATGGAGGAGGTGGAGCTTGACCGGAGTTGGGAGGAGTCCACGCCGGCGACGTGGCCGGAGGTGGCTGGCCGGAGGTTGGATCGGCCGGCTCCCTTGGAGAAGAAGAAGAAGAAGAAAGAAATGAGAGGAGAAAAGAAAGAAAAGGAAAAATAGAAATGTAAAGGGAAAGTTTATATAGGTTTGAGATTTTGTAAAGGAGTTGCAATTAAACAAAAGAGAGGGACTTAATTGCAAATAAGGGAGGATGAGGTGTCTCCTCTAGCCACACTTGGCAAGCCATGGAAGAGAGAGAAAAAGAGATGCATTTAATGGAGGAAGTAGGTGGAAGTGTGTGGTGTTGGAATTTTGGAGGAAGTGGGATTTTTGGAAAATAGAAAAGCTTGTAGTTGTGGAGGAAGGAAAAAGAAAAGGAAAAAGAAAAGAAATTACAATGAGAAGATATTTCTCTTTGACTTGAAAGATGAAAATATTGAAAAGGCTGATTCCCGGGTTTAAATCATGGATGCGGAAAACATTTCGGAAAATGCCGGAATCGTCCGAAATTCAAGTATCTCGGAACGACCCGAAATAATTATCAAAAATCAAGAATAATATATAAAGACCAATAGTGAAATCCGTTTGAAGAAATACTTTATAGTTTTAAAACTAAAAATCTTGGAATCAATAATTTACCGACTCCGTTGGAATTTTCATAAAATCCAAAAATCCTCAGAAAAAGAATGTAGGTAGAAAATATGATTCTAAGGAATAATGTCTAAAGAATCATTTAGAAATTCCAACCGTTTAAGAATTAAAAATCCAGGAATCGGTCAGCGGCACTGGCCGACACCGGTTTTGAAGAAATTCCTTTTAATCCAAGAAAATTCCAGAAAATCATATAAAATCTAAAATATTGAAAAACGATGTTTAAAATTAAAATCGGTCAAATCTAATTATCAGAATGTCCAAACCGAGCAATACTCTGGGATCGGGCCTTCGGTTCAGACTAGGGCTGACTCCAAGACCACGAATCCAAATCCAAGACAAAACAATCATATAAAGAATTCGTAATACAGGATAAATACAGGAAGCAAATCGAAAAATACGATCGAAAAATCTGAATACGCAACTAAGTACGTATTCCGGGAACGGGGTATTACAAACTGCAAGAATATTCTGACAAGGGATTGATTAGACCAAGTGCTTCACCATGGGGAGCTCCAGTGCTATTAGCCCACAAGAAAGACGGTGGTAAGAGATTGTGTATAGACTACAGAGAGTTAAACAAAGTTACCATCAAGAATAAATACCCCTTACCAAGAATTGATGATCTGTTTGACCAACTTCATGGAGCTCGGGTATTCTCAAAATTGGATTTACAATCAGGTTATCATCAGCTAAAGGTAAAGAAAGAAGATGTTCCGAAGACAGCATTCAGGACTCGTTATGGCCATTATGAGTTTCTAGTTATGCCCTTCGGAGTCACCAATGCCCCCGCAGTTTTCATGGATTTGATGAACAGAGTGTTCTCATCATATTTGGATCAATTTGTGATTGTTTTCATAGACGACATCTTGATTTACTCGAAGAACGACAGGGAACATGCAGACCACTTGAGATTAGTATTACAGACTCTCCAACAGGAACAACTTCATGCTAAGCAAAGCAAGTGTGAATTCTGGTTAAATAGTGTGGCCTTCCTTGGACACATAATTTCAGAAGAAGGAATTTCGGTAGACCCCAGTAAAATTCAGGCGGTAAAGGACTGGCCAATTCCAAGGACAGTAACAGAAATTAAGAGTTTTATTGGATTAGCCGGATATTACAGGCGCTTCGTCCAAGATTTTTCTAAGATTGCAGCCCCGTTAACGAAGCTCACCCGGAAAGGAGAAAAATATATATGGACCGAGGAATGTGCTACAGCATTTGAGCAATTAAAGGAAAGACTCATTACAGCTCCAGTCTTGAAGACTCCCTCAGGAACAGGAGGAATGGTTATATACAGTGATGCATCCGGGAAAGGCCTAGGATGTGTATTAATGCAGCATGGTCATGTCATAGCTTATGCATCTAGGCAATTGAAACCACATGAGAGGAATTACCCAACTCATGACTTAGAGCTGGCAGCTGTAATATTCGCATTGAAGATCTGGAGACATTATCTTCTGGGAGACAAGGTGTTAATCTACACAGATCACAAGAGTCTAAAGTATATTTTCACGCAGAAGGAATTAAACATGAGACAGAGACGGTGGCTTGAATTGATGGCAGATTATGACATAGACTTACAGTATCATCCGGGCAAAGTCAACACAGTACCAGATGCATTGAGCAGGAAGCCAGAAAATAGAATGCTAGTACGACTCACACAACAGAAGGAGTTGATTCAGGATATCATAAAATTGGACTTAATGATAGTACAAGGGATTGATAAGACAGGACAGTTGATGACCTTTCAGATCCAGCCGACCCTGATGGATGAGATTAAGGAAGCTCAGAAAGAAGACCCCAGATTGCAGAAGTTCAGAGCTCAAATAGAAGCTGGATTGAGAACTGACCTCCGTATTCATTCAGACAACGCATTATATTTGGTAATAGAATTTGTGTTCCCCAAGGAGAAGTTCGACAGAAAATTTTGGCAGAGACACATAGTTCGGCTTATTCCATACACCCAGGAGGAAATAAGATGTATCAAGATTTGAAACAGAAGTTTTGGTGGAATGCTATGAAGAGGGAGATAGCCCAGTATGTGGCCAAGTGCTTAGTTTGCCAACAGGTAAAGATAGAACACCAGAGAACAGCTGGATTCCTTCAGCCCTTACCAATACCCGAATGGAAGTGGGAACATATCACCATGGATTTTGTTACAGCACTACCCCGCAGTCCTAAGGGTAACAATGCAGTATGGGTGATCGTTGACCGTCTCACAAAATCAGCTCACTTCTTACCATTCAGAGTAGGTCAGTCAACAGAAGTTCTGGCAGACAAATATATGAGAGAAATAGTTCGTCTACATGGAGTCCCAGTTAGCATCGTGTCAGATAGAGATACAAGATTCCGATCTCATTTCTGGGAAAGTCTCCAAGAGAATTTAGGAACTCGTCTGAAATTCAGTACTTCATATCACCCCCAGACAGACGGACAATCTGAACGGACTATCCAGATCCTTGAAGACATGTTACGAGCCTACATGATAGAATTTAAAGGGTCATGGGAAGACTACATTCATTTGGTGGAATTTTCTTATAATAACAGCTATCAGGCCAGTATCAAAATGGCACCATATGAGGCATTGTATGGCAGAAATGCAGATCACCGATATGTTGGGACGAAGTCGGCGAAAGAAGACTTATGGGACCAGACATTCTGGTTCAGACAACAGACAAGGTCCGAGTTATCAGAGATCACCTCCGGGCAGCACAGAGCCGACAGAAGAGTTGGGCTGACACAAATAGAAGACCCTTGGAATTCAAATCAGGTGATCATGTATTTTTGAAGATATCACCCACAAAAGGGGTAATCCGGTTCGGTACTCGTGGTAAACTTAGTCCGAGATACATCGGCCCATTCGAAGTTTTGGATCGCGTGGGAGATGTGTCTTACCATTTGGCATTACCGCCATCTTTAGAAGGAGTACACAATGTATTCCATGTATCACAGTTGAGAAGGTATGTCAAGGATGAGAGTCACATTCTAGATCACTCAGAATTGGAATTGCAGCCAGATCTGTCTTACGTAGAGCAACCGATGGCCATCCTGGACAAAAGTGTTAAGACCCTGAAGAGTAAGGCAATACCACTAGTATTGGTTTCTTGGAATAGGCATGTGCCAGGAGAAGCCACATGGGAACGGGAGGACGTTATTCGTGAGCGATATCCCCATCTATTTACAACTTAGTTGGTAAAACCCTTCTTCCTATTCTCTCTACCGTCATCTTCCCCTTCCTGAAATTTCGAGGACGAAATTTTTTGTAAGGTGGATAGAGTGTAATACCCCATCCTCTGCATACGTACACAGTTACGTATCTTGATTTTTGAGCATATTTCTTTTTATTTTATTTTCTACTATTTGAATAGCAGTACTGCATGATTTGATCTGTTTGGTATTTAGATTTGACTAATTTTAGTTTCAAATATTATTTCTTAATATATTAGATTTTTCATGATTTTCTAGAATTTTTCGGGATTAAGTTGTAAATCTTCAAAACCGGTGTCGGCCAGCATCACTGGTTGATTCCAGGAATTTTAATTTGTAATTGGAATCAAATTTATAGATTCCGCTTTCATATTCCTTCTTAAAATTATATTTTCTTCCTTCGGGCATTTTCTGGGAATTTTCAGATTTTATCAAAAATCTAGCTTACCCGGTGTAGACACCGTTCATAGTGGACTTCAGGATTTTTATTTTGAAATGGGATTGAATTTCTGAAAACCGATTTCACCATAAATCGTTTTATAATATTTATGATTTTTGTGAATTTTTGGGAAGCTTTCCGGGACACTTCAATTTTTGGACCTTTCCAGAGTTCTCGGTATTTCCCAGATACCGGGAAATCATTTTACTATTTCACTTCTCTCTTTTTTTCCCATTTTTCTCTCTCCTTCCTTAAACGCGAGTTTTGCCAACTGGACCCATCATTAAATGTGGTGATCCTCTCCTTACTGCATTAAATGCGTATGGGCCAATACAACTCAAGTCCAATCAACCATGCCCTTGTCCTTTTCTCTGAAACGCAGCCCTTTGCGTTTTCTTCTGAACGCAACATTGAACTCCCGCGTTTGGCTCTATATTTGCCTAAACGCAGCCTTGGGACATTGTGAACGCATCACTCATTGGAGGGAAAGTGATGATGGCTTATTATTATATTATTTTCCCCTTCTATATATATAACTTCTTTCATCTCTTTCCTTCATTTCCTTCTTCTTCTTGTTCCAGCAAGCTCCAATAGCCAACAAAACCCCCCAAGCTCCTTGGTCGGCCATCACCACCACCCACCAAAGCCATTTTCTCCACCACAAATCCCTCTACTTCATTCTCCTCCATCTCCTCCTCCATTTTCACCAACAAACACCATCTTCTTCAACCTCTTTCACCAAGAGAACCTCAAAGAACCCACTTTCACCAAAAAGCTTCACCACCATTTCCACCACCACCTGCACCACCTTAGCCTCCACCAAGCGTACCACCTTCACCTCCTCGACAACCTCTTTCTAACGGACTATAGTTTCGTCCCCCGCAACAACGTTTGCAAGATCCCGTTTTGGCTTGATGAACTAGACTTGCACCTCCATCTTCTCCAAAGCAACCACAACCCTTTCCATCAACTTGTGAGAACCGGCACCCTCCTGTTGGATTGGGACCGCGTTTCTCTGCGTCGGACGCACCTTAGGCGAGTAATTCTACTCGCCATGACTTGATATTATTTCATGTTTGTAACAAACACAGCCCTCGAATATTTGGACTTGTTCTCTGCTCTGAACCTCTATTAGTCGACTTGGCCCAAACGCAAGTCGACTAACCCTTTGAAACGCAGCTCTCAAATAATAGGATCTGCTCGGTTCTGAACTTCATTAGTCGACTTGACCAATTTATCAGTCGACTAATCCTTTGGAAACGCACCCTTGATTCTGAAACGCAGCATAGTTAGTCGACTACTCCCTTGCGTCCAGTCGACTAGCCTTTCTCTGCAACGCAGCTCTTTGAAACGCACACTTTATTAGTCGACTAACTTCCCTTCTGAAAACGCGGTTCCTTGAAACGCAGATTTCCCTAGTCGACTACCTACTGTTCCTAGTCGACTAACGCAGCTTCTTGAAACGCGGCTCCTCGAGACGCAGACTTGACCAGTCGACTAACCCAAACGCCTTAGTCGACTAACTTTCCTCTGAAAAACGCAGCTTTCCCAAACGCAGCTTTCTTAGTCGACTTGTTCCCTTTCTATAGTCGACTAACTCTTTCATGAGTCGACTACTTGTCTTTCCTAGTCGACTAATCTTGACTATTTATTATGGTTAATTACTTCTTTGATTATGAACATTATCTTTGGATCATGTATATTATGTTGCTATTTGCGAGGCTTGTTACTTGATGAATATCACCTCTTATCATGCTATCTATCAACATAAGGCATGATACACATGACTTTCATAATTATCACGATAACGGGAATGATGACCTGACAGCTTGACAGTACAACTATACTCCTGATACACATGTGATACATTATAGTACGAACCAGTACTCCTGATATACCTGTATTCATGACATTCCTGACTTGTTCTTGCTCATTCCCGGAATCTGATAAATCATCTAATAAATCATAATGAGACAACTTGCATCGGGTCGGGGGAAATATGCGGCTATCAATATGTGTTCGTGTTTACAGTGGTATTAGGTATGTTGTGCAACTAAATTTCCGGTCTGACCTGTGGGCCTCCAGGGGACCGAGGGAGAGCTGGCTCCCTCATTCCTGGTACCATCATGATAAGGGCATACATAAGACCCTCCTGAATCGCCTTGCGGCAGGTTCCGTCACCAAGCAACGGAACACCCTGGGCCGTGGTCCCGGGTATGTACGGGACCCACTGTAAACATAGTTCGTTGATACCCCCGCTGGTGTCCAATAACAACCTTGCTTTACTCGGATATGGATCTATGTGTGCTGGGACGCTAGTTCACATAGCTAGATATCAGGGTAAGACGAGTAATAATAATAATAATAATAATAATAATAATAATAATAAGAGACGTTAACTGTGGTTGTTGTATGCGCTTGGATTACGGTGACATGAGATGAAGGTATATAGATGAGGGTTTCCTTGTTTGGATTATCCCCTCGAAGTACTGGTCTCATGGAGCTGTAGCCTAAGCTTATACAATGCCCTTACGTTTATAACATGCTATGCTCCTTTTACTTGCTGGATGATTATTCTTGATATTGTACCAACCCTCATGTTCATGTTTCTGTTGCCACTCGGCTGTTACCTGCTCTACTTGTTGGGAGGTCCTGACTCCCTTGAATTTGTATGTTCAGGTTCCGAACCTTGGATCGAGGTGGAGCCTTCTGTGGAGGACCAGGCTTTCCTTTCCGAGCAGGCCGATTAGTCTCGGTTGCTGTCATCCCAGACTTTCCTTTTGGCTCGCGGGACCTTTCTTCAGCTCGTGAGCATCCTTGTAATTATCTTGTAAATCGTACTTTTGAGTTTGGCTGTGATATATGATGCATGCGATATGTAAATATATGTCACATTCTGTGATAACCTTGTACCTTGTACTTCTTATGTTGGCATATGAAAGGACGCTACGCTTTGTCGTACTCTGATTCTTGTTTGTACTGATGCTTAGCGTATATACGTAGGGTATTTCTGACCTGCGTATGTACGTCGCAGTGACGTCCCCGTAGCCTTGGGATCGGGGCGTTACACTTGTACTTCCTATGTTGGCATATGAAAGGACGCTACGCTTTGTCGTACTCTGATTCTTGCTTGTACTGATGCTTAGCGTATATACGTGAGGGTATTTCCGACCTGCGTATGTACGTTGCAGTGACGTCCCCGTACCCTTGGAATCGGGGCGTTACAGTTGGGAAGTGTGGTTTGGAAAATATTTTGTCTTTTTCGGTGTTTGAATGATAATGTGAAAGTGGAAGTGGAAAAGTTGACCACAAAGTTGACCGTAAAATAATATTAAAATAAAACTTAATTAAGAAAAATAAAAAATAGACTATAATTAGAATTATAACTAGAATGCAAGTGAGATTTACATGGTCAAAACATTAACTGTTTTGTGCTACAATTTATTACAAATTTGATTTACATGACCACAAAATTAACTGTAGCACTCTAGAAGTGAGGAAATAGTTGTGAAAAAGAGAAAAGATAAAAGGAAAAGAAGTTTTCTTATTTTTCTTTTCCGGTCTTTAGATAGATAAGGAAGTGAGCAATTATACTTCTTGCTTCCGCCCACTTCCTTGCAACCAAACAGCCCCGAAGACAAAAGAGTCAATAGGTTAGTTCTTTGATTAATTATTTAGTTTTCCATTTTTTTTAACAATCGGTCAATTCGTATTTCATAAGGGCAAATAAGTAATTCTTCTACTATAGTTATCTCTTAATTTTTTAGGGATTAATATTCAAATAATAATTTGTAAGGGACTTGTATTTTAAAAAATCAAAGAAAAAAAAATGAAAGGAGTGGTGGGATTCGATATTTGGATATAACACCAAACACCACAAGCATGCGATGCACATGATGTTATGCTCCTCACGTGGGCGAAGGTTTAAAAGTGACGCGATTTGTTGAAAAAGCTTCAAACAGCAAACACGAATGGCTGTGGTTGGAAAATTGAAAGAGTTGTGATGAGCGATCGACGGTTCAGTTTGATCGGAGCATAGATAGAGCAATCAGAGTCAGATTTAAATGATCCACCTGTATAAACCTAGTTTTCAACGTTCTGGATGCAGCGGTGGATGCGAATTCGGTGAATTTCATTGCATCGAGCAACTATTGTGCAAATAAGCAAGGAATTGACCGTGATCAAGGAGACTGGATACAAGTCGGGTTGATAGGGAGTTTGTGATTGTAGGGGATGAAGTATGGTGTTATATCTCATGATTTATTGGATGCAATTAATTCGACTCATGGTGTCACATGTTATTGTGCCATCGGGTTTTGTCTCAGAGTGTCATGGTGTTTTGATCGAGGTGTAATGATCACAATTGTCTAGGGCGAGATAGTTGAAGTGGTCATGAGTGCTCAATTGGAGATGATAATGATTGTACGACTTGTTCCCAGGAGATGGAGCAGGTGTATGTGCAGGTTTTATCTGTGAAGTGTGTTGCGCGCAGGTGGCAACACCCCCTCTGAGGAATCCGCCCACCAGGCGGAGAAACAATCAACACGATAGACAACAAACAATAGAGAAACACAATCAACACAGTATTTAACGAGGTTTGACAACGTGCCTACGTCCTCGGGGTAAGGGAGAGAGAGATTTTATTGATTCAACAATCAATACAAACTAATACAGAGGGAAACTTGAGAGAATTCTTGGGGATGCAATATATGAGGGCTCTAACCCTTATTTATAGCCACAGAGTCCCTGAATTTAAGGAAACACAGATTGCATTCAATCCCATCCAGAAAAGGAATCCGAATCCCAAAAGGAAAGTCAAAACGCCTCTGTCAGTCGACCGACCCATGCCACGGTGGATCGCGCAGGTCGACCGCGCCCAACCGAGAACTAAGGCCTGTCAGTCGGTTGACCGGGTCGGTCGACCGCTCTCTGCCACGGTCGACCAGGCGGTTGACCGGGCTAACCTTGTGCACGTCGTGCACGCCGGTCGACCAGGAGCGCAATCTGGCCTGCTCCAATGCACCGTCTTGCTCCTTTGATTTCTAATCTCTGTGCTACCTTCCTCTACTTTTCTATCTCCTCTCTCCCACAATTCTCCACCTCGGTGAAGATTTTGCAAATCTGAGCCGATCTCCAACAAACTCCAGTCTATCACCTGGCGAAATCGACACACGATCTCGG
Organism: Agave tequilana; assembly: GCA_038442645.1. Classification (NCBI taxonomy): domain Eukaryota; kingdom Viridiplantae; phylum Streptophyta; class Magnoliopsida; order Asparagales; family Asparagaceae; genus Agave; species Agave tequilana. The sequence goes on along the minus strand of JAVJIF010034042.1, from coordinate 104,601 downwards.
CGAAATCGACACACGATCTCGGCTTGCGCGCTCCGGACGAAATCGACACACGATCTCGACGAAATCGACACACGATCTCGGCTTGGAATCTGTAGCTCAGCTATCAACTGGGATGCACCACACATGCCTTTCCTACACTTTACCTTAGGAGAACTTCCATACATGCCGATCACCGAACGTGTCTCTCACTCAGCAACTTCATGACCTCACGAAGGACTCATCATGAGTCAACGCTGGCTCTCCAATTGACTCTGCCTACATGTCTTCAGCTGACGGTCCAACCAAGTCTGAGTAGAGCACACCGAATACCATCATCGGCTTCAACAAACTGGATGCACACCCCTCCTATGCAAGCTCAACTGTTCATCGAGATCACAATGCTTCATCTCTACGTGAAGTCTAACTCTTCACCTCTACGCGAAGTCCAATTAACTTCTCGAGAACCCAAACAGCTTCATACGGGTTGCATCACCAAATGTGGATGCGCCTTTACAGCTGCCTACGTACCTTGCCCAAAGGATCAAGCCAACCGTAGTTCATTTAAATGAGCTCCATCAAGCTCATGCACTTGTATCTGAATCTTCAGCGGCGAACCTATCTGGCTGAGTCATATGAACCTCCTCACGACCATCATGGAGAACAACGGCCTTTAACTTTAGCTTGTCGCAATCACAAGCTTGAGATTCATGCTTCTTTACCCACGAGCGTGGTTTTACCTTGGTTTCAATGGCTGCAAACAACTCGACATTCTCATCAATGTCTTCAACCTATTCAGTATCAACCCTGGCTACATGATCTCCACCTGGTGTCACATCCGGTGAAGTCTCACTGATACCGAACCAACTGGAGATGGTGGAGTAGCATCAACCTCCACCCGCTGCGATACTTCTTTGGTCTCCGTCCTCTCCACCTGCTGAGAGACGGTAGACTTCAACACTGAAGTCTCATCAAATGTGACATGCCTACTCAACACGATCTTCTTGTTTTCGGGGTCCCACAACCTGTAGCCTTTCATATTCCTTTTGACACCCAAAAACACAAACCTCTTTGCTCGCGGATTCACCTTGTCATCCTTGGCACTGAAGTAGGTCGGACTTCTAAATTTTCGCAGCAAACCATAATCTTGAGCAGCTTTCCCAGACCAAATTTTCAATGGAGTTTTACCTCTTATCGCAGTCGATCCATTTATGAGATGGCTAGCATACACAATCGCCTCAGCCCAAAACGATTTCTCTAATCCTGCATTAGACAACAACCACCGAACCTTCTCCAGTAAGAAACGGTTTACTTCCTTAGCCAACTCATGTATACCTTCTGTGAAGTGAGTACCAATACCAGTGTTCTGGCCAAATCGTAGGAATTAGTTCATGTCTCTTCCAACATTACCAATCTGTAGCTCCTTGATCTTCCTACATGTCTGCTTCTCCATTCTTCCTTTCCACTTCACCAACATATTTAGGGCTTCACACCTTTGTCTCATGGGATATATCCAATAATGCCTAGATAAACTATCAATAAAAGAGACAAAGTACCTGTGACCTCCAAGCGATGCAGTCTTAGCAGGTTCCCAAACGCTTACGTGAATACAATCAAGAAGACCTTCTGAGCGGTGAGTACTGGTGCTGAATTTCACCTTCTTCTTGTCTAGAACGCTGTGTTCACCCTCCAAGTTGCAGGTAGCAGCACCTTCCAATGATCCCTTCTTTGCAGGAGCTCGCAAAGACTTTTCACCGCCATGTCCGACCTTCACCTGTCAGACCTTCGTGCAACCATCATCTGAAGAAGTAGAAGTCTCCACTTGACCTGTGATCGTACTACCCTTCAAGTAGTAGAGATTGTCACGGCGGACGCCCTTCATTACCACCATCGAGCCTTTGATTACCTTGAGAACACCATCTTGTACAGATATCAGAAGACCCAATGCTTCAAAGCGCCAACAGAGATAAGATTCCTTTGAGTTGAGGTACATACCTCACCTCCTTCAATTCTCGTACTATCCCATCTTCTATCTTGATACGGACTGTACCCATCCCTTCTATATTATACAGATGATCATCACCCATGACCGTGTAACATCCATCTAGCTTCTCAAAACTAGAAAACCAAGCCCTGTTTAGGCACACATGATAGGTGGCTCCGATATCCAAGATCCACTCAGCATTATCTGAGTAATCAACAGTAGGAGTAGTAACAGAGAGAGAGAATACCGATGAGTCTTCATCCAATCCATCTGCCTATGCGAAATTCGCCTCAGTGTTTGACTCCACCTTCTTACCTTTGGCCTTCGGGCAATCAACTTTTCAGTGCCTTAGCTCCTTGCACAAGGCGCACTGATTCCTCTTCAGATCTTTGAAGCTTGATCTGGATTTCGATTTTTCTGATCATCTATTCCCTTCCTATTGGAACTTATGCCTCTTAACTTCAATGACTCTACTATTGTGCTTTCCGAAGAAGACAATCTATCCTGTCTCCTTACTTCATAACTCACAAGAGCAGCAGACACCTCACTGTAGTTAAGAGATTTTCTTCTATTGATCAATGTAAGAGTAAAGGTCTCATATTCTTCCTAGGAAGAGAGTTCAAAAGAATTACCGCCTTATCCTCTTCACTGGTCTCCACATCCACATTAACTTGATCTGTAAGAAGCTTCGTGTAGAGATTCAAGTGTTCATTGACGGAGCATCCTCTTTACATCTGAAAACCATAAAGCCTTCACATTCAACTGCAATCACGATTCTATGCTTTTCGTCAGATACTTCTTCTCTAGGATCTCTCACAACTGCCTCACAGATGTCTCATGCAATACATGATACTTGATGTCTTGTGTCAAATAAGATCTGATCAAGCCACACGCCGAAAAGTTCATCTTGTCCCAATCTTCTTCCATCATTGATGCGCGCTTCTTCTCCAACTGTAGAGTGTATTCGAGGATGCCGTCAGCGCATCCATAACCTCACACCTCCACATACTAAAGCTGTTCGTACCGTTGAACTTCACCACATCAACCTTCGATGTGGATTCATGGATCTCACCGATGTACTTTTTTCAGCCATCTTCTCAATTGATTCCTCAAAGCAACGCGGAAACAAACAGAGTTAGATAAAACAAACTAGATAAAGACAAGATCTCTACCTCCACGCGAAACCCTCGAAAAGTTTCCTAAACTATCTACTCCTTCGGATTAATTCCTCGAGCAATCTACACGCTGTTTTGAGATCAACACACGATCCCACAAACAGTTCCAATGCCACTCCGAGATCGATACACGATCTCCGCCAAACAGCAACTAATGTCCTTGGAATCACCAGATGATCCCACGACGAACCTGGGATGCTCTGATACCAATTGTTGCGCGCAGGTGGCAACAACCCCTCTGAGGAATCCACCCACCAGGCGGAGACTTGATGCAGCCGGAGAAACAACCAACACGACAGAACAACAAACAACAGAGAAACACAATCAACATAGTATTTAACGAGGTTCGACAACGTGCCTACGTCCTCGGGGCAAGAGAGAGATTTTATTGATTCAACAATCAATACAAACTAATACAGAGGGAAACTTGAGAGAATTCTTAGAGATGTAGTACATGAGGGGTCTAACCCTTATTTATAGCCACAGAGTCCCTGGATTTAAGGAAACCCAGATTGGATTCGATCCCATCCAGAAAAGGAATCCGAATCTCAAAAGGAAAGTCAAAACGCGTCTGTCGGTCGACCGGCCGGTCGACCGACCCATGCCATGGTCGACCGCGCCCACTTGAGAGCTAAGGCTTGTCAGTCGGTCGACGAGGTCGGTCGACCGCTCTCTGCCACGGTTGACTGGGCGGTCGACCGGGCTAACCTTGTGCACGTCGTGCACGCCGGTCGACCGGGCGGTCGACCGGCCTTCTCCACGGTCGACTGGGCGATCGATCTGGCCTGCTCCAATGCACCGTCTTGCTCCTTTGATTTCCGATCTCTGTGCTACCTTCCTCTACTCCTCTATCTCCTCTCTCCCACAAAGTGGATGACGAGAACGACATAGTATATCCATATTGTGTGGCTCACCGAATTCAAGCCAAGGTGGAGTTTGTCGGTTTGTGCCGCGTATCTGGTTTACGTATCTAGGTTGGCTTTGTGCCAATGCGGCTTTATGCGGTTGCAGGCAGATGTGAGAGTCTATATTGGACTTGTGCCAGTTGGACCAAGATAGCTCAATCATGTGGGCTATCATTAAGTGTTAGGTAGTGCTAGAGCTTCCTTGTAGCACTATATATAGTCACTCATAAGTTAGATGAGAGGTGATTTTTGTAGAATTAATGAGATTAGTGGGAGAGGATGCGGTGAGCAAGAAACTTGATTCTCTGTACTCTTGTAACTGATCTCTTTTCTCAAAGTAGATTCATATTTATGCCCCATGAATGTAAATCGAATTGGGCGGTCGAATCATGTAAATATCATATCTTCTTGTTTGTGATTTATTCTATTTTGTGTGCTTGTGTAGTTGATTTCATGGTGTATCGAGATCCAAATCGGGATTTCCATTCCCAACATTAAGAAGTTGGATCTGAACTAAGTGGGGACAATGAATTATTGTTTGTTTGTCATGCACATATAAAGTGAGGAATTAGGTAAGAAGTGAAGTGGGACAAGGAATAATTGTTTGTTTGTGAAGGAGCAAATGAAGGTACATGGCCTCGATGTTCACTTTGAAAGTTGAGATGGTGCTTTAATTTATGCATGATGCTTAAAAAGGTTGGGCTCATAATTATACCTCATGTATATTTGCGTGTTTTATATCCATAAATCTGAACCTAAGCCCAAACAATTTTGTATTTCATAATTTGCATTTGAGTCCAACTTAAAATTGATTCAACAATTAAATTTTCAATTGATTTGAAAATATATCAATTCCCTTTTTATTTTCATTTTATTTACAGCCCTTGGTTGATTTATTAACCCTTGTTGCATAATAGAGTGAACTTACGTCCCAAGGGCTCAAGTTGAAGATGGTAATAGTTGCGTTTTTCTATATGACACTAGTAATTTTATTAATGTTTTCTTATTAACACACGGGGATAGCTCAGTTGGGAGAGCGTCAGACTGAAGATCTGAAGGTCGCGTGTTCGATCCACGCTCACCGCAAAAAGTGTATTTTTTTTCTATTTAAATTTTAAATCCAAAAAAAATAGCATTGTGGATAGTTCAGTTGGAAGAATTTCAGACGGGAGATCTGAAAGTCGCTTTTTTCGTTCCACGCTCAGACAATAATTGTCTTTTTAGTTTTATTTTTAAAAGGGTATTTTTAATTAGGATTCGACCCACTATCTCAAATAAAATAAACTAAAATTTCTCAATCAAAACTGACTGAAGACAGGTTTCTCCCTTGACTCATATGAAAACTCCGTTCGTCCGTCTGTCTGTGTGGCTTCATTCGACGAGAGAGCAACATGGACCCCTTCTTTTTTCTACTTCTTCCAGCGCCCATCCTCCTTCTTTCTCTTTCCCGTCCTCCTCCTAATTGATCGGTCAGTTTTTCACCGACAACAGTGACGTACTAGTTATCAAACCGACCGAAGAGAAGTTTTCTCATACGACTCATATAGAAACTTCGTCTGTCCGTCTTCATCCGCGCGCGAGAGAGAGAGCGACACTCTCCTCCTTCCTCCTCTCTCAACCCCTCCTCCTCCTCCTGACAGATCAGTCGATTTTTCACCGACAACAATAATATTCTAGTCTTATTATATTATATTAATATACCGCTGCTGTTAGTGAAAAACTGACCGATCGATCAGAAGGAAGAGAGAGAAAAAAAGAGAAAGAAAAATAGAGGAAGCTAAGAAAATAAAAAAATTAATGTTACTCTTTCTGTCGTGAACTGTTTGGTTGCAAAGAAGTGGGCGGAAGTAAGGAAATAGGAAGTATAATTGCTCACTTCCCTATCTATCCAAACACCGGAAAAGGAAAATAAGAAAACCTCTTTTCCTTTTATCTTTTCTCTTTATACAACCATTTCCTCACTTCGAGAGTGCTACAGTTAATTTTGTGGTCATGTAAATCACATTTGTAATAAATTGTAGCACAAAAAAGTTAATTTTTTGATCATGTAAATCTCACTTGCATTCTAATTATAGTATATTTTTTATTTTTCTTAATAAATTTTTATTTTAATATTATTTTACGGTCAACTTTGTGGTCAACTTTTCCACTTCTACTTTCATATTACTATTCAAATACCGGAAAAGACAAAATATTTTTCAAACCACACTTCTCAATAACATCCAAACACCGAAAAACTTACTAACCAGTTCCCAAGTTCTAAAAGGAATTATTACTACTTCCTCAATTTCTCACTTCCTCACTTCCACCCTTAACCAAACAAGCCCGATAAAATAACTAAAATTCCTATATTACCTTCATTCCCCAGTGTAATCTCCATTCCCCAGTGTCGTCTTCACTTCGCCTCTCCCCCAGAATCTCTCTCTCTCTCTCTCTCTCTCCTCTCTCTCTCTCTCTCTCACATCTTCGAAAAAAGTCCTTCAATTCCTAGAGTTTCTTCATTCCCTATCTCTCTCGTTCCCCCTCCTTCTCCCATCCTGAATCAACCGTTCTCTCACCATCCTCCATTCGAAATCCTTCCGCTGAGAAATTTACAATGTCTTCGCTCGATCTGATCCTGAAGGCAGCGTGCGAGGGCTGCGGATCCCCATCGGATCTCTACGGGAGCAACTGCAAGCACAAAACCCTATGCCCTTCGTGCGGGAAGAAGATGGCTGAGAGCCGAGCGAGGTGCAACGTCTGCGGTGTCCCCATCACCAAATTGATTCGGGTACGGTGGAATTGGGATTTATTTTGAACCATTTTTCTTTAATTGCTCCAAATTTGGCATCAGGAGATGGATTTCAGGTTAAATTGATGCAATTAAGGTCTAGTTTTGTGCGTGTAGCGTTCCATCTGGATAACAAGACAAGTTTCGGCTAATTGCGTTGGCTAATTTTTTGTTAGAACTTTTTGACGTCAATGAGCGTTGATTCTGGCCAGGATATGGGGAAGTTGTGATTTTTATTCGGATCCTTTATGTTATTGGTTATTTGAACATAAGACTGGATGAGGAAAACATAGGACCCCAAAGGAAAACAATGTTCAACTTTTTTTTTTATAGAAACTTTAATGACACACACTGTTGCCCTTTGCTAATTGCTATGATTATTTTGATAGAAATTAAAAGAAGAGATATTGACTAAAAAATCGAATGTTATCAATTATCATACCAAGCAATTCCACATAGTCAAAATTATAGCACAAACTGATGTATCTTTTCTCATTTATATTGTGGAATTATATTTTCTTTTTTTCTACCTTTCGATGTTAATAGGCATTGATTCTGGCCAGGACAGGGGAAAATTGGGATTTTTATTTGGATACTTTATGTTATTTGTTAGTTGAATGGTCCAAATTTTCTTTTTCTTCTTTCCTTCTTTCTATCTTTTTTGTTGTTGTTGTTGTTGTGAAAAGACAGACTTCTTTTTGATTATGATGTCTTTATTTCTTTTTCCTGTGCGAAGATAGGAAAGCGATAATTTTGATTCTTTAAGATCCGTGTCACTATGTTTTCCTAGTTCATGTGTATATGGTAGTAGATCCGGAGGATAGGTTAGCTAAGACTGGATGAGAAAAACATAAGATTCGAAAAGAAAGTGAAACTTTAACAAATTATTGTTCCTGCACCCCCACCCACCCACACAAAGCAATTATCCCTGATTTTGATTTGGACAGGAAAGTTATCAATGATACACAATCGGCAGGAACAAAAACGTTTTTGAAAGTTACACATTTGAGATTGATGCAACATATTAAATAAATTTGTAAAAGCTCTCTCTAGATCAATAGAGTATAGTCTTGGTGCACCCGATGTGTTTTGTCTTTCTTTTGATGTCATCTGATATTTTGCGATATAATGTTTATTTTATTTTGAAATATTTATGATGTTGACAAGGATGGGGGATTAATAGGAATGATTCCTTGTCTGTTCCATCCTAATTTTATTTCTTTCTGATTAAATGTCAGCTCCTTCTAAAATAGAACATGAAGCTTCATTCAGATGGTAGTACTAGACTGGAGGAAATGAAGATTCAAAAGATGAAAAATTTTACGTGAAACATTTTCTTGGAGGAAAATTTACCAGTTCACTGTAACTAATATCACCAAGCCTCTGATTTTGAGCTTGGCTGGGAAGGAAGGATCACAAGAAGACCTAGAGAAGAAAAATAATTGAAACTGGAATATGAGGTTCTTGCTGTAGTTACATCTTATGTCATTTAAAATTGAAGCTAGAATCCAAGAAACATCTTGACCTTGTTTTGATCTGGAAATATGCCTTGCTCCCATTGTTTTGTTTGCGCTTTATCACCTTTAGTGTCTCCACATTGTTGCATGGTTTGCTAATACAATTGCATGGCGACCTATAAAATGCATACTACAAAGTGGTTGATTGGGAACTTTTCTTTCTCCTCTGGAAAGAGAATTATATGAATTAAGATAGTACGTTATCAAAGAGGTAATTCAGATCTTACATATTGCAATCAAAGTGTGGTGCCTCCATATATTTAAATGCTTAGGAAGGTTTCTGAGAGCCGAGGATTCAAAATTAAGTAACATCCAGCTGTCTGTAGGAAACTGTTCACCGAGTCTTAAATCACGTGGTGAAAAAACTGTTATGACTGCTGTTTATTCTTTGACTTTGCAAGCGTGGTAGTGTTCTGGGCTGGGAATGACTAGTGCATACACAAAAGTGCAACATTCTAGTGGTCTGTGGACCAGTGTGGCTAGCGTACATACCACTTTTGCTATGCTTCTCACAGGGTATGAGGTATACACGGAATGTTTCCGCAGTTCCACTGTTTGGGGATATGCTTCTAACTTTGTTGTTTGCATGTCAATTCGCTGCACATTATCCAACAAGTTGCTGCACATTATCCAACTAAAAGAAGAAGTTCATTTGTTTGGGGTTTCAACAGTTTTCTCATATGCATCAAGTTTTCTTATGCCATTTGTTAGCCATCATATTTCATAATGCATAAAAAAATTCCCTTAAATTTGGCTTTTGATAATATTGCTGTAAAGAAGACAGGAAATGTAGATTTAATCATCAACCTGCAGACCAAAGAGACATTTGCAAGAGCTATCTTTAAAACAGTTTCATGTCCTCTTTTTACTTGAGGTACAAAGACTTGAACCAGACTTTTTCGAATGAGTAGCATGCATGCAGAATAACCGGTAATCCAGTGTGCTCACAATTATTGATAATTTTCACATCTTTAATCTTGTTTTTCTTGTATCACTTTCATCTACCTTTCTGCAGTTCTGTTAATTTTTGTGCCATTCTTCTGTACAATGTTCAAGTAAAAACAGTCATTGATTTTCTTTCTTTAATGTAGCATCTTCAATCTTGGTATGCATACATGGGGTTTTGTGAACTGACATGATCTTCATTGCTTTTCTTAATGAACCGAAGAATTGGAATAAAGGTTTTTGTATTTGTTGTTGTTGCTGTTGTTTCTGTGACATGATCTTTGATAGGAGTATGGCAGTTATTGTGTACTGTGTTTTCTGCAGGAGTATAATGTTCGGGCGAGTGCTAGTACGGATAAGTCATACTTCATTGGTAGATTCGTCACTGGTCTCCTGCCCTTTTCAAAGAAGAAGCATGCAGAAAACAAGTGGACTCTTCACAAGGATGGGCTTCAAGGACGCCAACTAACAGACAGTTTGAGGGTAATTGTACATCATTTATTTTCTGGAATCACAGATGCTTTTTAAATAGTGAAACTTGGAGGAGTGTCTAACAATGAGTCTATTACAAAGTACTGGCTTCTCATCAGCCATATGATTTATTACCTCTTCTAAATTTTAATTACTTAAAGTCAGTTTATTATGAAACTTAAACATTACACTTAGTTCACTTGTCAGGCAGTTACCTCATTAATCAGATGTCGAGTTGGGGATTTGCACATCTTTTGCTTGTGTGGAACTAGGTCAATTTTGTTTGAGAGAGGGGGGTTCTAGCTTCCTCATCATGTTTCCTGTATACTTGCAGTAATCCGCAGGTCTTTTGGTTATCATTTTACCATACATGCTTGGAAATTTTAAGTAATACATTGAAACAGCCTTTTAAAATAGTGGTAACAAGTTGTGCTGCAAACAATCTTAGCTCAAGTGGAATATGCCTTTTTTTCTGAGCGATTGGTAGCTTGCATATTTTGCTGCTTGTGGGATGCTTCCCTGAAGTAAAAAGGGACATAGGGTTTTGGATGGGTGGCGGGGGGGGGGGGGGGGGGGGGGGGGGGGGGTTGGGGGGGAATGATGAAGGCATGTGAGTTGTCTGTTTCAATGTTTATCTGCCGTCTACTGTTTGATCCTATCAGGAAACAACAGCGATAATTTTAAAAATAAAATGTATTGGGAACATACTTTTCAAAAACATCCCTTTTGAAGTGTGTATCTGGTGCTCAAGAGTTTTTCTGCTCAAGTCTTTCATTCATTTTGGAATATTGTGCTGTTTCTGATGCAATCAGGCAACAGAATTTGCTTAGCTATTATTAATATTATCTTATAATTTGTACGTTATTGCTTGGGCTGGTTTTGAGATACCTCTGTGAGTGCGAAGAAGAGAAGATCATGAATGATGATGCACTTTGTCTAGCTCATTTATATTATTGTTTGGTAGACAGGAATTAAGTTAAATCAAAGTTAAGCATGTGTTCTTGTTGAATTAGTTGCTCTCCAGTTATTGTTGTCTTCTTTCAGCACTTTTTAAGTTTTAATGGAAGTCAAAATTTGTGACTATGGGTCTGCGGCTTGTTGGAAAAGGCATGAACTAGTACATCAGTTTTCAGCCGTTTTGTAATCAAGCTCAAACACAAGATTCAAATGATAGAAGATGCCCATGAAGTGATTTATTGTGCTGAATACAGATTTTGCAATAGTTACATTGACAATTGTCATCCAGTTTGCCGTTGGTTATTAATCTTAGTTAGATACAGCTTCTCATCCCAGAAGAAAAAGATAACTTCTGAAATATATTTTTTTTTCATTTAAGATGATAATATTTTTGAATACAAAGGAAGTAGAGTGCATGGAGAACGACGAACGAATGCATTTTCTCTGCACATTGAGCACCGTTTTTATTCTTTAATTATTCAGTATAGTATGCATGCATTTTTGGTACGTTGTTATTTTTTTTTGTGACATTCTAAAAACACTGCTAATAGTTTGCTTATGACATATATAGTTACATATATAGCTCTTGATCCTTGTCCTTCTTTGGATCCTTTCACATATATGTATGAGCTATCAGCCTCGTGTTTTCATACTTTCTCCTGGAACTGATTTAGATACAGACCCAACCTCTAGAAATAAACTTTGAAGCAACTACATGTCCATTTGTGAGATCTGGCTGTGGGTCCGCTTCGAGGGTCCCTAGGTGGATGTCTGTGATTGATTCAGAGGTTAGTTTTTGCAGGACTAGTCATTTGGTTAAATATTAGAATGAAAAATCCCAGAGTGAGATTTAGGATCCATGGTGTATACATATAATGTCCTGCTTTACTGAACATCTTTTTGAGCAATCTTATTGAGGGAATGGTACGTATGTATGTAAAACACACACACACAGACCCACAACCCCAAAACACACACACACACACACACACACACAAAAAAAAAAAAAAAAAAAAAAAAACCAAAACTGGCAGTAGAGTAATTTAATCAGCTTTGTAAACCTTAACCACTAATGCCCAGATAAAGTTAGTACATACATAAATGTAAGCTTGAATGCTCATGTGAGTGGATGTGCTAAGCCAAACTAAAAGCAGTATATACAACCCGGTCTTACTCGTCAGTGGATGAGAACCTTGTCTTTTGATCTAATGAGAAACTAGCTCTCCTAGAAGGAATAAACAAGTAAATGGGGAAGGTACACACTCTATCATGAGCTATGATATGAAGGCATCATTGCATTTTGTCACTTTTTTTCTTTAATATGATTAAATACTTTTCACATGCCGTCAAAATATACTAATCCACTCATTGAATTTAGTTGTGCAGTTTCAGTTGGGTAACATTTTACCTTAATTTGCTGTCTATGTAACGCAGACACTTTTTCCATGAAGCTGTTCCGTTGTTTGACACTCTGATTCCCGTGTTAGACACCGGCACTTTTTGGACAACACTAACATTTTCCAAATTGTCCTCAATATATATGATATTTTTTAATTTAAGAAACTTGTCGGAACATTTCAGCGCATGTTCCTATGTGTCTCATGCACTTCTTTGTCTCATTATCTGTTTGGAATATCTTATTTTCCTTAATGTATATATCAAAGTTTATAGTGGAAAAAATGGCATCAAAGAATTTGATTGTATAAAGTGATTATGAGCTTAGATATGCCTCAATATGAGAACTGACATACATTGAATTGAACTACTATATGAAAAGTTACCGAGACAAGGCCTATTCCTTTGTAAAGCCAAGAAAATATGTAATGGGTTAAATGTTTAGCATACATGTTATCATCATATTATTAGATGTTTGGACTTTTAGATGCAGATATGTCTAAGCATGTATGTTTATATGCACTCCCTCTTTATTATTTTATATATTCTAGTGTTATGTCGTAGTGTCACTGTGTCCTGCTTTTAAATAAATTCCCGTGCCGCCTGTCCATGTCCATATCGTAACTATGTCTTGTGTCCGTGTCCATGCTTCTTAATTGCTGTTTACCTCTTATAGAAATTTGTGGTTGATATTTCACTGGTACTGTGGATGTTCAACTGCTCATATGTATCAATGTTTAATGGTATCATACAGGAGAAATACAAGAATAAACCCTGGCTTTTGGAGGATGAGACTGGTCAGCATCAGTTCCAAGGGCAGCTTGAAGGAGCACAATCTGCAAACTATTATTTGCTTGTGATGCATGGAAAGAGTTTGTTGCTATCCCTGCCAGTTCCTGGTAAATGTTTATGAGATGGTTGATTTCCCAAATTTACTGTTATTTTCTTGTTCTAGTCTCTTGTTGCTGTAGACACTATTTTCGCCGTCATTATAAAACCATAATTATGATTGAAATTATCTGCTGATTGGTTTGTTTCTGAAGTTCGATAGAGATATATTCATCTCATTATATAATTTATATCATAATGGTAGTGTAGTTCTTTACCACTGTCAGTTATCAGATGTCGATCTTATGAGTGGTCACTTTAATAGTTGTGGGTAATGTTGGATTCACCTAAGTTCTAGTTTTTGACAGATTATTATTTCTTTGCAGGTACAATTTCAACAAAGTTGCACAATACAAGCAATTAACATTGGAAGAAGCTGAAGAGAGATGAATAAAAGGAAAAGTAATGCAACTGGCTATGAAAGATGGATGATGAAAGCAGCAACTAATGGAGCTGCTGCTTTTGGGGAAACAAAGAAGTTGGAAGGCATGGGTGATGGTGCAGCCGATGGCAATCGTTCTAAGAAAGTGAAAAGTGAAGATACTGGTGATCATTCTGACAAAGGCGAGGAAGATGCGGAAGAGGAGGAGGCGAGGAAAAATAGGCTTGCACTTAACAAGAAGGGTTTGATGATGATGAAGATGCGAAAGGGGGTGACATTGATTTTGATGATGATGATATTGAAAAAGGTACCTTGAATATCATTTGACAATTGTTATACCGCTACATCGTAGTGTTTCATATGATTTATGATCTACTTATAGTTTTATAAATTTTATTTTTGTTATATTTATAGGACATTACCATGAATTGCAGATCTTTTGTTTTTATAGTTAGTTTCCAGCATGTTTTTGTGATAGTGAAAACAGAATGATGGAGTTGGCTATTAAGTCTGTTTTTTGGTACCTTTAGCCAGATTAGATTTCATTTGACTAGCTATTTATCTTATTGAAAATATGTAATAGCACCTTCTGGTGAAGAAGGGATCAAGTATCAACTGCAATTCACTCGAATAAGGTGACTTCTTTGTTGGCTTCTTAAGGACAGTTGCTGTGTATTGTCTAATGTCTATCTAGAGAGTAGGTGCTGGGAACAGCCTGTCCTTTTAACATCAAGTTGCAGCTTGTGGTTCCCCAATTGCCTTTTGATATCTTCTGTTGATATAAGCAATTGGTAATGACAATTGTTTATAGTTGTTCTGTGCCAGTAATAACCATGGTCTCTTATGTTAAATATGGTCATCATAAACTTAATGTGGTCATTATTGTCATCATAGTCTTGGCTTTCTCCATCAAAAGGGTTAGCTGGAGCACAACAAGCTCCCCAAAAGATTCACCAAATTTTTATGACCAGCTGCCAACCTCGCATCAACCCTCTATGGATTCATGCCTAGGTAATTATGAGCAAGAGAGGGTCATGCCATAAAACCTTGATCGCCATTAGGCCTCCAAATTACCTAGACAATGAAAGAGTCCAGACAAAGAAATAAGAAAATGTGGTTTGTTGTTGGGAATTGCATTCATTACATTATAAATAAGCCAAAGAGTTAGAATCATATGTGGTGTTCTCCATAATTTGTTAGTCATCTTCCTCTATTGTCTTGTTAACAGAAAAATTGCTGTTTTTGTGAAAGTTTAAAAAAAAAAAAAATTCATAGAAGCTGTTGGTTGCTGCCTGCTTAAAGGGGCTACTTGGATTCAATTTTTACAGAATTATGTTCATTGAAAATCAAGGTCTGTATATGCTATAAATCTAGTGCCATTGACATATTGCCCCTGCTTCCGATAAATTTGTATTAGTTACACTACGAGCAATCTATTCCCATTAACCAGTTGGAGATTCCAATAAATTTGTATTAGTTACACTACAAGCAATCTATTCCCATTAACCAATTGGAGATGAGTGAAAGGTTTAGACCTAAACTATGTTTCAGAATACTATTTAATACCTACTAATCATTACAGATGTAGCATGCGGTTTTATCATTTTCTGCACCCCCACCCCCAGGATGGGGATTTTCAACAGTTAATTGATTTCTTCATGAATTCTTCTGTAAATACTTTTCTCCTCTTATTCTTTTCAGAATAAAAAAGAAATTATTCTTTGTTTACCTGTTCTTAAGGAAAGTCCTTTTATTTTCTTGGTTAATAATTTTGTTTTGAAGATGAAAAAGCTTTTCCTCTTTATATAGTCTTGTAGGCTTGCAGGATAGATTTTCGTCATCAATTTTTAGAAGATTTTGGATAAATGGGTCGAAAATTTTAGATACTATTGATGTTGATACATTGATGCTATTTTTTGCTCAAACCTATTGATTCAATTCTTCATCTCATCTATCAGGTCCCACTGGAACCTGGTGCAACTGTTTGAAATGAAGGACAATCATCATTTCATTCAAGTTGCTCTCCTTCAAGTGGATCTTTTCTGTTTAACTTTTTCTTCATCAGATGGTTATGATATTATCTTTTAGGTTTCAGGAAAGAGTGACTCATGTCCACAATAAACTGCTATATGAAGTCAGAGTTCCTTATCCTTTTTATCTTCAAAATAATTGTAGTCCTCTCTGCATAATCAATTGTCATTTCCATTCCAAATTCATAGCGGATAATCAGCATAAATTTTGTGTGTGGGTGGGGGTGGGGGCAGAAGTTAGAGGTAGTTTGCATTGTTTTTCTGTACCATGTGCATTTATCAAATGCACACATATTAATTTATTGTAAATTGATGTATTGTTTAGTTATGCTATTAATGTCTGCATATGATATATTTCTATTTTCTCTGACGTGAACTGCAATTTTCTCTAAATTAGAACTCTATCTGATTTGCTTATATAACCCCAGGTGATGACTGGGAGCATGAAGAAATTTTCACAGATGATGATGAAGCTGTAGGCAATGATCCTGAGGAACGGGAGGATCTGGCTCCTGAAATTCCTGCTCCACCGGAGATTAAGCAGGTCTCGATATATAAAAGTTTGTTTAGCAAGTTTTGATTGCTCAGAATGATTGCCTGTGGAATGCCCACAAATCGGCATTGCATATGTTCTGCATAATCAAAATACAAGGCAACTTATGCTCCCATCACTAATTATTGTTAGTCCTTCCATTAATTATTGTTAGTCCTTCTAGACATTGGTAATTCATATAGCTTGCATTTTAGTCAATGGAACAGCTGTCAGCAGAAACCCTTACCGCCATGCCCATATTCGGCATTGCATTTGTTCTGCATAATCAAAATACTAGGCAACTTATGCTCCCATCACTAATTATTATTAGTCTTTCTAGACATTGGTAATTCATATACCTTGCATTTTAGTCAATGGAACAGCTGTCAGAGTAAACCCTATCAGTGCAATCTTTATGGCATTGATCCTATAGAGATTTGCATTGTCAATCATAAACTTGATTGTTTAAATTTCTTTAGCTTTAGTTCAAATATTTTGAGGTTCCAAATTATTGGTTATTGACTTTTTTATTTCTTTTCTTTCTTCATTTTAACATTGGTTTTCCGTAACAAGTTGATGGACCAAATGATGAGGCATCCAAATTGGCAACCTACACCTCCTGACCATGGTCCGAAAATCTTAGATTGCATGCTATCAAATTTATTTTCTGGAACTGTATAAACCTGTGGTCCAATCAGCTTCCAACTGAAAATTTACATTGAATGAGAAGAGTTCATACATAGACAAATTGTACTTTTCTGAATACTGTATAAACCTACATATGGCCCATAATTGGTTGATGTGGCTGTGCTAGGCTCTAGCTCAAGTCACCCAGGTGCATTTTTGTACATTTATTGTTGTTTCCATGCGTGTGTTTGTTGATATGCACATGTATGGATGTGCTTGTTTGTTGCATGACTTGTACCAGACCATCAATCCTTAAATTATATAAGTCCATTTGCGCCTCTTAGTTCATTGCAATTCTCTGATTACCTCAAATGGTGCAACAGAGTATATTTTTCATGGATTTTTCAAAATTAAATGGCTAGCAAATGTTTGTGAGTGCAATGACTACAAGCACCCCTCACACACTAACACGCGCGTGCACACCCACCCACCCCCACCATCACCATCATGACGACGGAAAAGAATAAAAAATCAAGGCCTTTGAAAATGTAGAAAGGTTCTGTGGATCTTGGCCAGTCACTAGAATCTATGAGGTTGCTGCTTGTTAATCTGTCAACAAGAGTTTTTATCTGAAATCTTTTGTGGAAGTTTTGTGAATCTTATTTCTTTGTTCATGTTAAAGGCAGTGTTACACAGATGT
This sequence comes from Agave tequilana, assembly GCA_038442645.1. Classification (NCBI taxonomy): domain Eukaryota; kingdom Viridiplantae; phylum Streptophyta; class Magnoliopsida; order Asparagales; family Asparagaceae; genus Agave; species Agave tequilana. Next base: position 87,347 of record JAVJIF010034042.1, on the reverse strand, counting down.
TATACCTTTAGCAGTTTAGGAAATTTCTTTTATCCAAACAGCGACATTAAATCACGTGTTGAACAGGACCAAGGAAACAAAAAATATAAAAGAATATATTGAGAAATGGACTCAATCAATCAAAACCTGAATGTGGATATCTTTCCATCAATTGTCTTATTAAGCAAATAGATTCTAATTTTCAAGCTTCCTGGTATGAAACCATATCGTGTTTCTATACACAGTTCATTTTTAATCTTACTCTTTCCTTGGTAGTGCTCTTGAAGTTTCATTTATGGCTCGTAAGCTTGAGTCTGTTATAGTTTGTACTATTTTCTATATCTCCTTCAATGCAGTTTCTTAGTCTCTGTAACTCTATTTACCTACTTATCGATACTTTTTTCTATGCTTCATTAGGATATCTTTAGGTCCTTGCCTTCTCCATTTTTATGATTTCTCTTCTTTTCCTAGTACTCTTTATTTTTGTACTCTTAATATATTTGAAATTACTTGGACCTCTTCACTTTATTTCTTTATCTTAGCAAATTTATGTATATCCTTAATGATCAGCTTATACTGATATGTATCATCTGTATCACATCAGATTTGAAGTATGCCAATTGCCAATCCGATCCGATCCAAATAACACCAGCCGATATTGGCTCATAATGACTAATACTGGAGGAGTTTTAGGTTTTGAAGTATCAAAAGTTTGGTGTTTTTATTGCGGACTTCAAAAATCAATGAATACAGAACTTGTGATTAAACTCTGACCTATTCATTAGAACTGTTGAATGCATCATCATTTTCTAATCAAATTGTTGAAGTTGACAACCCTAACTATCAAAAAACTGTAAACAAACTTACTTAATAGAAATCTGATCAGTTAGAAAAGAATTAATAGCAAAGTTGAGTGGTTGATTGGTTTTACCTCTTCATTGTATTTGGTCCAGACTCCAGTCCAATGTAATAAACCATATCACATTTGATTGACCTCTTTACCTCACTACGTGTAAGGGTGTAGCCCGAGCAGAGCTTGAGCCAGCCAACGCTGTTTGAGTTCAGCTCACTTATTAATCAATCAAGCTAAAATCGAGCTAAGTAAATGCCAACCGAATACAACCTGTTGTGAGCGGCGTGTTTGTTTGACGACCCTTAGAATTGAGCCTTGGTATTGGTGCTAAGCCCTTCTAATCAATTCCTTGGAGAAGAAGAAACATTTAGAAGTCATGAATGATTCTAATTGAAAAAAAATTCTATATTACAATATGTAATTTTTAATATATGTCCATGTTAGCTATGGGTTTATATTTAAAATATCACAAATTTTAACACACACACAAACACAAAAACATGTGTGTATATAACAAATCCATGCAAGCTGAGAGATGCGATCGAATTAGGTAACCTTAATTCCCAAAACGAGTATTTAAAGCCAAATATTGGGTCGGGGTCGGGTAAGTAAGGTATAGGGTTGGGTTCGCATGCGGGTTTCGTTTACACGAACGTTTTTTTAAAAACGATTAAGCGATTAATCGCTGATTAATTGAATTAAACGCCTGTCCGCGTAATTGGGCTGATTTCTTCGAATTCGACTGGGTTTTGGGCCGAAAACTCTTAAACAAGCGTTTAAGCGGCCGAGTAAAACAATTTTTAGAACATTGATTTTTTTAATGCAAAGACTTAGGATCTTGATTTTGGCCTCAATTGTGTGTGCCATAGATGTTCTCTTTCCAATTTTATCTTTTCTGTTTATGTGGTTAATTTAAGCTCTTTATTTGTCGTGCACTACTAGCCTATGAACACATCAAAAGAATTTGTGGTCCATTACTTACATCACAGCTTGGAATTCCAAAAATCTTGCAACCTCGGGAATTAAAATCCTGCACAATCTTTCCTTTTCTAAAAGACGTGTTTTTCTCCTGATTTCCCCCCTAAAGATGCTAAACATCATTTTGAAACTAAACGTATCTCTTCTTTCTTCTATCCTTATAATTGTCGTAGGGGTGAGTGAGGTCCGTTGTTGTCTGCCGAAACGGTCCTCTTTCCTCCACTATACATTTATTAAAGGAAGATAGAGTGGGCCCATAGTTTGATTCTCTTCTCTCTAATAGTGAACTAACCTTTTTATTGGAAATCTTTGCAACATCATGGAAGAAGGGGTGAGGCTGGCTACGTGTTGCATCTAGCATTACTCTTCTATAGTACGTGAATTAGAGAAAAAATAGACATAGGAACCACATTTTAATTCTCTCCTATTAGTAATGAACTGTCCTTAAATTATGTTGGAAATTAACTTTACTATTAAATTTTGTTTGAAATTATTTTTGTTCTTATTAGAGTGTGTGAGGGTATTATTGTAATTTTATCTTTCATCTAGGGTACGCCGTCATATTGAGAGCGAAAGCTTTGGGTATCACGAGATCCAATTTTCCCACTCTTCCCACATCAGCTTCTCCGCAACTTGCCACCATATACACCATCATCTTTCCTCATTTCCTCACCTCCATAACCTGGTGGTTGCTGCAACCTCTGGGTATTCTCCACTACTCTGCCGCAGCCTCCACCGCATCAAAACCCTAGCCTTCTTCTTCTAAAGCTCTTTGCTGCTGCTGCTGCTTCATCTTGCCCCTGCAGGATCCAAACAACTGCTGCTGCTACGTACTGCTGCAACAGCACAACACCAAATTCCCTACTTGCGCCAAAATTCTTCTATGTTAAAATTTTATTTCTTTTAAGTTTAATAATAGTTAAAGTTTGAGCGAAACCCAAAATACAAGCGAGAATGAAAATGCCATCTATCAAAATGATATGCACATGTAAAAGTCTGTCGCATGTTACGTTAATGAAATCCAACTGGGGGAAGAATTAGACAATTGTATTTGGCTTCCACCAATTACAACAAACCAAGTTTATTTCTTTTCCATGCATCCTTTAGGTGGAAATCCTTGATTTACAATCACATGTGACAAAGTTGGTCCTTAACTTAATTCTGCGGTTAGTGATAGGGTGCAGTATTCTAGAAATCCGATGTAAAATTTTGTTAACTATGATAATGCAGTTGAAGCCATATCTGGTGCCTCTAGTTTGTTTTATACAGTGTTGTTGTTACGTGCTTGCAGGGTGCTTGCTTATTTGTGGAAAAATTGTGGGAATTTACCCCATATCTGGTGCCTGTAGTTTGTTTTAGACAGCGTTGTTGTTACATACTCGAAGTAAATTGTCTAAGTCGCAATTGCTGGCTGTAATCAGGTTACTTTTTTTCCCCATTTTTTTTTTGGATTCTATTTTTTGGGTCTTTGTTTTGTTTGAGGAGAGGAGAAGGCAGTGTGGTGGAGAGTAGTGGTGGGGATGCCATAGTTTATGGAGACTACTTTTTGTTGCTTCAATTGACAAGCATTTGTCTTCATCGAATTAGTCTGTACCTGGTCATTTTCTTATATGACACAGTTTATCTATGGGAGAATTTTTCATGGAGATTCTGATGATTCGTCTTTTGTTCTTATATCTACTCAGGATGAGGAGGATGAAGTTGAAGAAGAAGAAGGTGGCTTGAGTAAGTCCGGGAAGGAGTTGAAGAAGTTGCTTGGGAAAGCAGCTGGGCTAAATGAGTCAGATGCTGATGACGACGATGAAGATGATGATGTAAGTGCAGGAGAGCTATCTGAAGTCCATTGTTTACATTTGTCAATGAGTAGAAAACTCTGGGTTGCATCATGGTCTCTTGTATAATGTAGTTACAGAGAATATGATTGTCCATTGTTTGAGCTGTGCAGATGGAAGATGAGACTGTAATGTCTCCTGTCCTTGCTCCGAAACAAAAAGATGGACCAAAAGAGGACCTGCTGATAACAGTCCCTTAAAGACAGCACCTGCTGGATCTGCTCGAGGACACCATCCACTTCCAAATCAAAGGCAAAGAAGAAGTCTGCAAGTGATGATTTAAAGACTACCAGCAGCGCTCCTGCAAAGAAGGTAAAGATGGATAATACACTTTCCAGTCTTTTCTTTATGTTGGAGATAAACCGTAAATTTGTTTACATGCACTTGGTTCTCTACTGCATGCTAAGTTACTTGCAGTACTTTTGTGTATGCTCAAATTAACAAGGAACCATGTACTTCAACTCAGGAATCAAAGCCATCTATTAAAGAGGAGCCTTCCTTTACCTCCAAATCTGGTACATCAACAAAGGTGCTGCTTCTGCAGCTGCAAAATCCGGGTCAACAACATCTGCTGGACCTGTTACAGAGGAAGAAATCAGATCTGTTCTTTTGGCCACAGCTCCAGTGACAACACAGGATTTAGTTGCTAACTTTAAGGGCAGGATAAAGTCTCAAGAGGTTGGTTTTCGGATTTATTTTGAATTTATGAGATCTCTGCTGCTGCAATCAGTTTACAATGCATGTTCTTTGTTTTCTTAATGCAATTGACTTTTCTAATATCCAAGGAGTTCTATACTTACCAGCTATACATCATGCATTTTTAGTTGTGTTATTCTCCGCTTTTTTGTTAGTTGGATGCCCATCACTAGTGTTTGTCATATTCTTCTGAAGTGCATTGGTGCCATTATGTGAACCATCTTTCATCAACTGGTAGCAGCCAATGAGAGGCAGAAAGGTCTCAAAGCTTTGGACCTTTACATTAAAAGAAGTTTTAAATATCATCTTGAAATCACCTAGAGGTGGTGTGTTGTGTGTGTGTGTGTGTGTGTGTGTGTCGGTAATGTGCTAATCAAATGCGGAAATTAAAACTTAATTATAAATTCTACACAATATGAGCACATAAACATGTTAAACTCAGAACCAAAAAATGAAGTTATATACCCCGTGAACGGCTCTGAACTTCTTTTCGTGATTCCTCATAAAATAATAGTTGAGGAGCACATTGCTTTCTTTGTTTAAACGAGTGCAAGCATATAAAATAATATCAAGCGTATAATGATAATGAAGTGAGAGCATGCAAAAAATAAACAAGAATGAGTAGAATTGAGTTAAGAGAAAAGTTATCGCAGATACGGGAGGATTGTTTCTTGGTTCGAGTAACTTGCTCTACGTATCCGCCTTTACCGCAATGAAGAATTTTCACTATGCACGATCCCGCAAGATCACTTAGTACCGCAACACCTATAAACTTCCTCAAGAACTTTTGGACCCGCAAGTTTCTCACTCGTTTATGTAAGAATCAAACACACAAGCCCGCAAGCTCGATCGAGCTGCAACCTCCAAATATTCTCTATACAATGATTTAGCACTAGTGATTAAGAATCTTTGACCACAAACAAACCTCTCACTGACAAGAATTCTTATAGAATAGATTTAAAGATGAATGACTCAAGCTTGTGTGATAAACAGAGAAGATTGGAAGTTAAAATTTGAAAAAAAAAACTTTCTCGCAAAGATTTGAAATGAATAGCACTTAAAACTCTTGTAAACTTAAAATCTCTAATCACTCATATTTATAGGAGAAGGTTGGAGATTATTACTCAGCAAAACTCAACAATAAAAATATGCTAAAAATATAAAACAAGCGTTGGAAATGAATCTGGTCTGTAAGAAAAACTAGCCGTTGAGAGGTAAAAACATGCAGCCTGGCTGTCGACAACAATACATGCCTATCGGCATGCATGTCTCCAATAGTCGGATTTTTCAAAAACAACAAGTACTGTCGACAGCTGAGTCTGATTGTCGAATGACTGGGACATCCTCAGTCTCTGTAAAGCCAGCTATCAACAACTTCACTTGGGTGTCGACAGACTGAGGCTCTGACTTGTCGACATTTGTGTATGGCTGTCGATAGCTGAGCTGCACTCAGCCCTTGCACTCATGAATCAGCAGTCGACAACTTCTGTCTTGGCACACTGGATGGTTATAAATCTTTAATTTTTGAAATCCTTTAAAAAATAAATTCCTATAAATAAGTTTTTAAAAAATATGTATAGAACACAAAAACAAGTTATTAAAACTCTTCTGAAGCTCTAATATATGTATGGACAATTTCAATATACATAAATAGATATAAACTTGTTTTTGAAATTTTCTTTTCAAAAAATCAATCTTTTGATAAAACCAAAACTCAAAACTTTTGATCTTAAAAACAATATCAAAATTTAGTGTGTGTATAAGCTTGAGCAATCAAATCTACACTATTCTTTACAAAACTCTAACTTACAAACACGTGAACTCAAGACTTGTTCTTGATCTTCTTCTTCTTCAACTTGACTTGATTCAAACTTGATTTATGCGAGTTAGACTCTTTGAGTACTTGATGTTTCTTGAATCAATCCAGTTAAGTTTAAAACTTGACTTTGAGTCTTTTGAAGAAGCTAAACACTAATCTATGTTCTTGATTAAACCTGAAATTTATATATCACAAGATTATTAGTAACTATAACTACATGAGTTAATCATCATCAAAACTAGAGTGACGGGCCTTTGGGCCAACACATCTCACCGTCTATTTGAAGTTAAAATTGGTACCTTCGCGTGATTGTTTATTTACTTATTAGTTTAATTCTGAATTGAAATCCATTACGTGAGTCATTCATATGTTAATCCCCCCCCCCCCCCCCCCCCCAAGGGAAAAAACACACACGCACGCACAAAAATCCCCCAACAAAGAAAGGGAAAAGAAGGAAAAATAATGTTGTCCACAGTTGAAAACAATACTATTGTTCTTCTCCACATTTAAATATTCATTTCAAGGTTATATCAAGAAGAGAAGATTTCCTATATTTGTTAGATTTGATACCACATGAGCATGGTATGTAAAGGTGGACCTACCCAACATTGAGGGAGGATCTGGAAAATTGAAGACGTCAATGTTAAGAAAAATAGAAATACCTGCAGGAAGTGTTGTCATAAGGTTTGTGGGGTGGGATGACTCAAAAAGTTGTACTAGTTCAACCACAAATTTGATGGTTCTGGTAGAAGGGTGTTTCACTTGGCAGATAAGCATGCCATGTTCATAAAACCGAGGTTCCCTTGCTGCACCGAATTTTATTCATGCCAGATTTCATGTCCTTGTTTTGGGATGTCATGGTCGTAAATCTTAATTTTCCCAAATGAATCTCCTTTCTGATACAACATTACAAAGGAATTACTCTTAGTGGCATCTGCGATGAAGTTCACATAATCAAAGGCTTGCTGTCATGCACAAGCAACCCAATATGGCTTTGCATTATTCTCCTTGATTGCTTTTTTCTTGATACCTTCTCAGTGGTGCTCGAAAGAGAAGACTATGGAGCGATGTGAGATAAAAGATGAACAACACCCTAGGACCCGTGGAAACAAAATCCCAAACTACTGGCAAGCTTATTTTTGCCTTCCTCTTTCAATATCACTAAAATGTCCTATGCTAAACTTGGTATTTCACCATCATAACAAAAGAGGTTGGGGGTGCAAGATAAAGCATAAGAAAATCTCTTTATAATTGGTCCACATGTAGTAGTTTGGATTCTATGAGAATTAAAAAAATACAAAAATTTATAGAATCAAGCTGAATTTATTTTGAAGTAGATTCAGCTGTGAAAACTACAATTTGAATGCTAAAACATCCAAATTGTTCCTATGATCAGCATTGATCGTTACCCCTCTTTCGTGCCTCTCTCCTTTTGAGAGAGATGGGGAGGGATGGAGGGAGGTGCCGCGTTGGTGCGCTCCAACAATACAACCAAAACTATATGATACAACTGCTTTCAGAAAAGGATTGAAACCAAAACAGAATTCTCAGACCTTTGTTATTTCCAATCTTCAGCAAGAACAAGTTACTGTCAAGGTGGTTTAAAATTGAAATTATTTGACTCTATATTCTATAACCATCAAGCCATGGTGTCAAATATTGGCAGATTTCGATATTATATTGGTAATATCTGTTGGGTTTTGTGGTATCCGATTTGATATTAACCTTATAATATTGGCCGATATTCAGAATGATTTTATTGATATTGATGCGTACTGGTGGTTGCTACTAAAAGCTACTGTCTGATAGCAATACCAAGATTTTAAACCATGCATCAAGCGTTACAAAACTATTTACGCTTGGCTTATTGAATGGTTTTAGACAAATCATTCCTACTAAGGGCATTCTCCACTTGTGATTTCTGACTCCTTTCTTGTAGCTACTGCTTAGGTCTTTCCCTCGCCTTTGCTCTCTTTTAAGACATACAATCACATCTCCGCCATTCCTCACCTTTACTTTCTTTTAAGTCATACAATCACATCTTTGCTGCAGGGTAGATTTTTGTTGTAAAAGGAATGCTAGTGGCTCGTGCGAGTTGTTCCCCCTGGGTTACTCATATAATACGCTCACCATCTGTCCACAAAGTTTTAAGGGGATTTTAGTTCTTGAAATTAACTCTAACGTGTCTGCTAATTAGTTTTTTTTTTCTTTCTTTCCTTTTTTCCCTCTCGTAGTATAATTCCATATTTACCCTTTAACTTAAAATGCGAATGTGCATCCTGATCCATACTTGTTATGCTCAATGTTTACTTGTTTTCTTATTTTTGGCAATGAATGTGTAATCATAGATTTGTATTTGGAAAAAAGAGAAGGAAAAAGAAAACACCTAACCTATGCCAACTCTTCGATCAATATATATTATATCTTCCTTGTCCTCTCTCAAGTTTAAAGCTTTTAAACAAAAAAGGCTATTGTCTTCCAGAAAAAACAAATGGTATCAATGATGTAACCTTTCTTTTCTTATGATTCCTTATAAATTACTTTTTTGTGATAAACAAGTAAATCAAAGTTAAATATATCAAACTAATCAACACTCTGATTTAGGGATTGAATAAAATAGATAAAACATTAAAAGATAAGATATTATTATGTTGACACTTTGTTGCATTTTATACCTGAGGGGGAACAAGGAAGGTATGGATATTGATAGAGGAGAATATGTGTTTAATTAATTATTTAATTAGTAATTTAAGATTTCACATTCAATTTAGAATCCCAGTGGGTTTGGACCAGATAAACTTTCCCAGTTTTAACTTCAGGAGAAACATAGTATTCACTGAGGAAAAAGAAAAGAAAATCTAATAGGTGGATGCAAGAAACGTGACGGGAAACCACTTTAAACTTCAAGGACAGGTGGTGATCGTATCGTTCGAGTGGCTGAAGGAAGCGTGAGTGACCCCTATGAAATTTGCTTATTCTTTACCTCCTATTTCCTGGTTTTCCTGCCCACATTTCTCTGTGCTTTCAGACTCTCTGCAATCTTTTATTTGCTTCAACCCTGTTTATTATCCGACATTGTGTACTGTCTATTGCTTAAATTTCAAAGGCCTAGACGCCTAGATTGTAGCATCCAAAGTATTAAAGCCCTTTATCAACCTAGCTGAACCACACAATCTAGTTTCTCATACCCTTTTAAGTCGTAATGGCCAAGATGACAAGGCTGATTAGATAGCTGGAGTTCAATTAAAACCGCACATCCTAGTTCCCCATTCATTTTTAAGTGGTGGCGGCCAAGATGACAACGTTGATTAGATAGCTGGATTCTTTGGGTGTTGATGTTTACTGAAGCGTCATTATCATTATCATTTCCACTTTAATTGCATTTATCAGCAATGTCGAAGAGTTGAATTTGGGATGACTAATGCCAAGGTGAACTTGGGTAGCAGCATTTTTGACAAGTAACTAGTTTTGGGTGTCAGTTTGTTCTTATTCTTTTATATGTAAAGTGTATAAACAGTGCCTCTGATTCTTCTCCTTGGAATGAAATTTTAACTATAATACACTTGTGAAAAGTTCATAATATTTATTTTGTTGTAACACTTGTTTGAAATTGTGCATTACATCATTACTCATGTTCTGAAGGTGGTTTGAGTTCTCACAGTACCTGCATGTATATATTTTTCGCTGCAGGATAAGAAGGCTTTTGCTGATATTCTAAGGAGAATATCCAAAATACAAAAGACGAACGGCCACAACTATGTCGTGCTGAGAGAGAAATGAAACAGCGTTCTTCCCTCTCTCATGCTCGCACTTCCCTGCTGTTGTTGCGCCTGAGGGTTTGGCTTTCCTTCAGATGTCTGTTTCTCATTCGGGTTTAATCCAGCCTTACAGGAAATTGTCAAACTTTTTATTGGGAGCCCCTAGAATTGAGCTAAATTGTGTTGTAAGCCATTGGCTGCGAATATTTATTTCGACCAAACTGAAACACGGGCATCATTTGCTTCAGCCTGAAGTGTGGAGAATCAAAATGAAGGAGATAAAATTATGAGGCTGAATGCAGAGTGCATACTTGGGTGTACATGTATAAATCCCTAGATTGAGATAAATTATGGCCGCGTAGAAGACGACCTCGTCTAATTGTATCTTCAGTAACATTGGACTTGTTGCTTGTAATTTGCAGTTCTTCTCTCTTCTGTGAAGTTGTTGTGTGCAAGTGTTGCTACTCTGTAGACACAAATTGTCTATGTTTTTGTGATATCTGTATCCTTGAATAATGCAATGGGCAGAAGTTGATGCTGGTCCCTGTAAGACACAAAGGACAGCGTAGGAGATTAGGGGCTGTCTGTTTCCTTCCAAAAGCTCTGAAAATAGCTAGAAATTTGATAGCCCTATTATTTTTGTTTATTTATTTATTTACTTTTTAATCATCATCATCATCATTATTATTTTGTTAGCCAAAAGAGTGCTCATGAATGATTTTACAAATAGCTGGAAATGAATGAAGAATGGGAGAAGAGTTCCAAATATGAGCTTTTCCTGTTTACAAGGGGAGAGACTTTTCATGCTCATTTTGGCTTACCCACTGGCATACCCAACACTCAAAACAAGCGGTATCTGTATCACCTCGATGTTGGTGGCATGCAGCGGGTTCACTTGCTTTCAGTGTTGGGTATGGCAATGGGTACACCCAAAGTGGGCAAGAAAGTATTTTTTTCTTTACGAACACGGCCACCGGAAAGATAACATTTTGCTGCGGTTACCCGTGAACTCATCATCTAGTCTCTACCGGTAACCCACTAACACGTCATCTTCTCACTTTATAAGATTTGGAGGGTCGTTTTGAAAATATAAAGATTTTGAAGGTAGATACAAAATTAAGAAAGATATCGGGTGTTGATATGAAAAAAAAAAAACAACCTAAAAAAGAAGACATCTTTTTATAGAAAATAGGGAAATAAGCAAAGAAGCCCTTGGGGGTCACACTTTAAAGTCCCAGTACTTGATGTCTCCTTAAGCTTTGGATCATTTTCCTTGGGTTCCTTTAAGGGGCAGTTTGGTTGGTTCATATAAAGTGCACCACCACCAATCATTCTTCCCTTCTCAAGGAAGGGAGCTTAATTTCTTGAGACTGTTTGTTGAGAAGAGATAGGGAGCTTCTTAAATTGAGGAGAAGAGAGAAGAAAAATGGTTCATTCAACAAATGGCTTGTTTTCTTGCTTTTATTGCATTGGTTGTGTTTGTGGCTGCTTGGGCCAAGGGAAGGGTCTAACATTTGTAAGCACAATTTTCTATCAATTCACCCTTTCTTCTTGTTTCCCCTTTTTCTTTGTTTTGGGAGAATCAAGTGTTGAGACTTGCTTGCAATTTGTTGAGTTAAAGGACAAGGGTGGGATTGTATTGTGATAATTTCACCTTTGTATTTCTTTGCTTTGATTTTTTTTTTTTTTAAATTTTTTGAAGTGCCATGTGATATTTTGCTTTACTTCTCTAAAACTTAACTCGATTAACTATTTTTTTACCTTAACATCTAATTAAAAAAGTTAATACTGTTGAGCTAACCATGTTGCTTGAAAGCCAGAATTTATTTTTTCTTTTTTTGAGTAAAAGGAAATAAAATTTCTTTGAAGGCAAAAATGTAAGACAAATTTTCTTTCCCCGCTTTTGAGTAAGAGGGCGAATATTCTTTTTTAGTGGGGAAAAAATGTAAAAAAAGATTTATTGGAGATGCGGGGTATCGAACCCGTACCTCTCGCATGCAAAGCGAGCGCTCTACCATGTGAGCTACATCCCCTGTTACTATAAAACAGAAATTTGATAAAACTATCTACAATTTATTTCCCAATGCAATTCCAACAACAAAAATTAGTCTCAACCAGAGGGTTCACAATACATGCATCCAGAAACGATACCTAACACATTGTAAATGGCTGACAGGGTTCACATACTCCGCAGCAGAGGAGAGCACGGCCGAGCTAGGGAGGAGCCAACACAAATACGGTCCTGCGACGCAGCCAACCCGATCTGGATGTACACGGCGGGCTGTATGAGATCGAGCTTGACCATCGAGGGCGTCGATACTTTGTCAGCGCTCCGCTCCCGGAGCTGCAGCAAGGGGTGCAAGAGCCCCAGCCTGCAGAGCCAATGGCCAAGCAATCACCCAGGCAAGTTCAGCAGCAGCAGCAGGGCCTGCCATCCAGTTCTCTGAAGGCTGGGCCAGCTTCAGCATCTGGCATTGCTTTACTTTGTTTGGTTGGCTTGTTTCAAAATGTGTAGTGTTTGCTACCAGCTTTGTTGAAGCTTTATGAATTTGTGGGATGCAGATTTTAAGCTCAATATTTTGAGCTAAGGAATTAAGTTTTTGAAATTGATTCTTCTTGTTTTGAGTCATGGGTATGTAATCTAATAATGTATTAATTTGGCTAATATCCAAACGGTTGTTACTGACAAATATTTCATCTTTCATAATCTCCTGATTACGAGAATACCAGATTGTGTACCCGACAAAAGCAAAATTGAGGAGAGTTCATGCAAAGCAAGCCTTTATGTGTTTCTTGTCCTTGGATCAAAGAGGTGACTTCTTCAACTTTCTTAATATATTTTTCTAGTTTCGTTTTTTTTCTCGAGTTTCATATATTTGTCTAGTTTCTTCATATGTACTCTTTGAGCTTAACTCGAGCTCATATGACTTGAATTAACATGAGTGAACATTGATTTGAAAAATCTTAGTGCTTAGTTCCCAAAAGATGTGGGTACAATTTACATGTATTGAGATATGTTGGGGTTTTAGTTAGGCCCTTGCCTCTCAAGCTTTCAGTATTTGTGAAGGACCATCTTCTTATGTTTAGGGGTTGAAGAAATGGCGTGTTCTCTTGTAATGTTGTTGGATTTTGGTGATGAACACACTGTAAAAGCAGATGGGTCTCTCTCTAAAATGCATGCGCCAAAAAAAAAAAAAAATTATATATTTATGAGGGACAACAAGATAAGGCTTGGCGTTTTAGAGATTGAAAATGGGGAAGCTTAAGGTATTATAAGGCTATATTGATGCATATTACAAAGGAGATTTTGAACAATGAAGATTTACAACGGGCTATATATTCAAGGTAGCTGAGTGCGTCACTAGTTGAAAGTCGAAATTGCACGGTGACTCTTTTAATAACAGAGCAGGAATACATGACTACAGTTGAGACATCTAAGAAAGCCTTGAGGTTGAGAAGATTGGTCGTGACTTTTGGTATCATACATGATTTAGTTCAGGTTCACAGTCAAAGTGCTATTCATCTTTCAAAGGAGCACATGTATCATAAGCGGATGAAGCACATTGATGTGAGATATCACAAGATACGTCAATGGGTCATAGATGACAAAGTGATCGACTTGGTGAAGATCAATACTAAAAGGAATCTGGCAAATATGATAATATAGACCATCCCGGTGATGAAGTTCAAAACATCTCTGAACTTCATCCAGGCTCTCCAAAAGTAAAGTAAAGAATGAACTCTTGAGAGGGAGCCATGTGAAGTCACAAAAGAGAGAAGAAAACTCGGTGAATGATGTGGAAGCCAATTTCTACATGGGGACTTAATGTATGTGTAACCCCCTGATCCCCGATGTACGTATCATAGTATCGGTACGCGATACGACGTACAAAAATTGATTTGACCTCCGTGGTAGTCCGATTGAGCCGATTTTAGTTTCAAAAATTATTTTCTAATATTTTAGATTTTTCAGGATTTTTTGGAATTTTTCTGGATTATTTTGGAAAATCTCCGTAGTCGGTGTCGACCGATACCGATAACCGGCCTTCCGATTTTTATTTCACAAACGGAGTAGAATTTTGAGAATCCGCTTTAACCGTGTGCCTTAGAATCTTATTCTCTACGTTAGGGTATTTTTGGGGATTTTTCAGAATTTATCGAAAATCCGGCCAAACTGGTGTCGCCCGTATCGGCGACAGCTTTCGGGATTTTTAAATTGCAAATCGGATTGAGTTTTGACAAACCATCTTCATATTACGTCTCAGCGTAATATTCTCTATTTTTTGTGATTTTTGGGCATCGTTCGGAGCCAGTCAAAATTTGACCCTATTAAAATAATATTAAATTAATTATTTAAATTCCTTTTCTTTTTCTTTCTTTTTCCTTCCTCTTCTCCATTTCGCTGGAGATATCCCACCGCCCTACTGTTCACCCCACCGACTCTCTCCCTTTAAATTCCCTCCTCCCTCTCTCTCTCTCCTCTATTCTCTCTCTCTCTCTCTTCACAACCTCTCTCTCTCCCAAACTTTCTCTCTCTCTCCCTATCTCTCACTCTCCCTCTCTGCGGATCTCCAGCCCCGGAGCAGCGCCAGCGCCGGAGGCCGGCCAGGTGGCCGCGCGCGGGCGGCGGCCGCGCGCGGGCAGCGGACGCCAGCGCCGGAGGCCGGCCAGGGGGCCGAGCGCGGGGCGGCGGCGGCCGGCGGCGGGGGCACCGGCCCCGCCCTCTTCCTCTCTTCTCCTCTCTGCTGGCTGCCCCGACGGCCTGGGGCGCCGGAGCAGCGCCGCGCCAGCGGGACAGCGGCGCCGGCGGCAGGCGCGCGCCGGCGGGCGCAGGCGGGCGGCAGCAGCAGCCATGGCTGCTGCTGCCGTTGCTTCCATTTGGGTAAAGACCCAAGTGGGTTTGGGTGTGGAGTCAAACCCAAACCCGACCCGTTACACACCCCAACCCGACCCGTTAAGGTATAATTTCATTTTAACCCCTGTAAAATTATTAATTACTTTTAGGCCCCTGTAAAATTACAAATAGCCCCCTGAATAATTTCAGTTATTACATATTAACCCTATTTGTTATGATTTAGTATTCAGGCGATATCGGGAGCATCCGGACTCCGATTCGGACGATTCTGGATCCGTTGTGATCGTGGGAAAGAGAGCTACCTCCTCATGACCAGTTTGTGAGTATTTTTCTTTTATAAATTATATTTTATCATATTTAATGACATTCCTTGATATATCGTGATTATGGATAAAAGACGGTAATTATTCATTATTCACTGGTCATGATTGGAAGGTCATAGAAATAGGAATCACCTAGAAGATTGTTAAGTATTTCCTGATGAAGTAATCATAGTAACGAGACATACAGACATAGACAACTCGGACACAGATATCATGACTGTACCGCAACTGACCCACGGACCACTAGGTCACCATATTAGTGGATACGATCACTTCATGTAGTAGCTCACAGTTAGATAATTATCGTCACATGTATACTAATTCACGATACTTGATGACATTATACTGCCACTAGACATGACTGCTAGCCCCATTAGTACATGCACTGATAACCTCCTTACACGGATACTGTAGTTCACTGGATATACACCGACCACTATTATTACCACTATCACATATATATGACACGGATTATTGCTAAATATCTTTCACTAGTACACAGATATACCTATGCACGGCATGTCGCATTGCATATTATTGTTATTATCGTTACATGGATGCTCGATACACTGTTATCTCATGTTCACGTATCACTGTTACACATGCATATACGATATCTTTAGTCTTGTCACATGGATCTCCATTCCTATTACTTGTATTATTGTTCCATGGTATCGGATACATGTTATATGCTTGTTTCCCGTTACTGATATAGTTATTCCCGTTACTGGATACATGTTTCCTGTTACTGATACGGATGTTCCCGATACTGGATATGAGAGCTGTTGATATGCTATATGTGGACTTCCACATCTATTGTTCCCGTTTCCCGTTATATTGATCCTGTTATATTGTTCCCGTTTCCCGTTATATTGTTCTACGCTATCAACAGAGCTCAGGTCCAGTTATCATGTTACCCGTAGCATGTACAGTGGTTGTTCTTGTTACATTGTATACTTGATATTAAAGATCATAAAGATAACTTGGGTATGGGGAGACTTGATGGTTGATTAGATCATATCGGGTGATGTACTGGATCCATATTGTTTTCCCACTGCAGGGGACGGTAGTGCTACCTACCATTTGCTCCATGAGCTCTTGTTACTTGATTCATGCTCCCCTCTTAGCGGAGGGCCCTGGTCTTAGCAGCCAGGGGATTGTTTAAGGCCGTGATCCCGGGTATGCACGGGATACATCCACCCGATAAGAACTCCTCGACCATGGGTTTTCAATTAACATAATAAAACAGTATACACAATAGTGACGTCGGGAACACTTGTTATTTGGTTACTCTCTCGTTTGGATAATGGTACCCGTAGGCCATGTCCGGATGAGTTCGACTGGAGTGCGGGCTCCAGTATGAACTGCCAGTGGTATGAGACACTGGAAGAGAGTAATTAAAATATCAGGTGGTACTGATTGCTACTATTGTATAAATGACATGACTTGGACATGACTTGCCTGATACATGTTTAGTTGTACTTGTTACTGTTCCTGATCATTTATTCGGTATTGTGTTACATGTATACTTGTTACTGTATCTGTTTCCTGTTACACTTTCTGTGATGGCATACTACGCATGTTCCACAGTACATCTATTCTGTTTCCTGTATTCCTTGCTGACATCGTGACTGTATATGCACGACACTGTATGATGGTTATATTGTATATGTTCACCTGCATGTTCATATTGCATATACCCACCTGCATGTTCATTTACATCACTACCATATTCATTTCCATCTCGTCACCACTAGATAACATTATTTATTATATAAACTGGATACGACTCATGACCCGATGATGACCGGCTAGGTAGTGATGGTATGAAAAGAGGATATGTTACTATATTTCTACTGCTTCATATATGCTTATTATATGGTATCACTTCTACAACATCATGTATTATATATTCGTATCATGCTTGTATTATTATAGTATATATTACTGCCTCCTTCATTTTACCACTCACTAGGTCGCTTTCTGACGACCCTGGGTTTGCGTGCCCAGATTGGAGATCCGAGTTACCTTAGTGTCGGAGAGTGCCATGGAGTCAGATAGGAGATTCCTCATCGAGACCCTTCATAGGTATCTTGGTGATTTATTTTATTTCTGTTATCTTATTTGTCCCTCCTATTCATTTCTGGTATTCATTTCTGTTATGATCGCTGACCTCTTTCTGCAGGTATTCTTGTACTTATTTCATGCTGGGATCCATGTCTATATAAAGGTAATGTACTGTACTGAGGCTTAACGTACGCGTGAGCGTGTATTCACCTCGCGTATGTACGTCGCCATAACGTCCCCGTACCTACGGGATCGGGGCGTTACATAGTGGTATCAGAGCCTAGGTTCACACCTGGTGTGGGTAACCACCTGGGTCAATGCTTGGGCGTTTACCAACAGTACAGTCAGGTACAGATTAACTGATCTGTATCTGAATTTGGGGATTCCAGCAACGAGTACAAGAATACCATGACTTTGACAATTCATTCCTTAACTCATTTGTATTCCTTCCTTCCTTCCAATTGTCAACCAAAACATCTGATTTCCTTCTCATTTTTCTTGCATCGTCTTGCTTCCCGTCCGTTAGGATTCGTTCACTACCATACTTCTCCATCCTAAGTTCCTTAGAAATAGCAGAGTGCGCAGCGGAAGTGTCGTGGACCCGTCACATTTAGGCTCTGGGGTTGAAAATATTGCTCTCACACCTGAATGGAAATTGCGAGGACGCAATTTTTGTAAGGTGGGGAGAAATGTAACCCCCTGATCCCCGATGTACGTATCATAGTATCGGTACGCGATACGACGTACAAAAATTGATTTGACCTCCGTGGTAGTCCGATTGAGCCGATTTTAGTTTCAAAATTATTTTCTAATATTTTAGATTTTTCAGGATTTTTTGGAATTTTTCTGGATTATTTTGGAAAATCTCCGTAGTCGGTGTCGACCGATACCGATAACCGGCCTTCCGATTTTTATTTCACAAACGGAGTAGAATTTGAGAATCCGCTTTAACCGTGTGCCTTAGAATCTTATTCTCTATGTTAGGGTATTTTTGGGATTTTTCAGAATTTATCGAAAATCCGGCCAAACTGGTGTCGCCCGTATCGGCGACAGCTTTCGGGATTTTTAAATTGCAAATCGTATTGAGTTTTGACAAACCATCTTCATATTACGTCTCAGCGTAATATTCTCTATTTTTTGTGATTTTTGGGCATCGTTCGGAGCCAGTCAAAATTTGACCCTATTAAAATAATATTAAATTAATTATTTAAATTCCTTTTCTTTTTCTTTCTTTTTCCTTCCTCTTCTCCATTTCGCTGGAGAATTCCCACCGCCCTACTGTTCACCCACCGACTCTCTCCCTTTAAATTCCCTCCTCCCTCTCTCTCTCCTCTATTCTCTCTCTCTCTCTCTTCACAACCTCTCTCTCTCCCAAACTTTCTCTCTCTCTCTCCCTATCTCTCACTCTCCCTCTCTGCGGATCTCCAGCCCCGGAGCAGCGCCAGCGCCGGAGGCCGGCCAGGTGGCCGCGCGCGGGCAGCGGACGCCAGCACCGGAGGCCGGCCAGGGGGCCGCGCGCGGGGGGCGGCGGCCGGCGGCGGGGGCACCGGCCCCGCCCTCTTCCTCTCTTCTCCTCTCTGCTGGCTGCCCCGACGGCCTGGGGCGCCGGAGCAGCGCCGGCGCCGGCGGGACAGCGGCGCCGGCGGCAGGCAGCAGCGCCGGCGGCAGGCGCGCGCCGGCGGGCGCCGGCGGCGGCAGCAGCAGCCATGGCTGCTGCTGCCGTTGCTTCCATTTGGGTAAAGACCCAAGTGGGTTTGGGTGTGGAGTCAGACCCAAACCCGACCCGTTTACACCCCAAACCCGACCCGTTAAGGTATAATTTCATTTTAACCCCTGTAAAATTATTAATTACTTTTAGGCCCCTGTAAAATTACAAATAGCCCCCTGAATAATTTCAGTTATTACATATTAACCCTATTTGTTATGATTTAGTATTCAGGCGATATCGGGAGCATCCGGACTCCGATTCGGACGATTCTGGATCCGTTGTGATCGTAGGAAAGAGAGCTACCTCCTCATGACCAGTTTGTGAGTGTTTTTCTTTTATAAATTATATTTTATCATGTTTAATGACATTCCTTGATATATCGTGATTATGGATAAAAGACGGTAATTATTCATTATTCACTGGTCATGATTGGAAGGTCATGGAAATAGGAATCACCTAGAAGATTGTTAAGTATTTCCTGATGAAGTAATCATAGTAACGAGACATACAGACATAGACAACTCGGACACAGATATCATGACTGTACCGCAACTGACCCACGGACCACTAGGTCACCATATTAGTGGATACGATCACTTCATGTAGTAGCTCACAGTTAGATAATTATCGTCACATGTATACTAATTCACGATACTTGATGACATTATACTGCCACTAGACATGACTGCTAGCCCCATTAGTACATGCACTGATAACCTCCTTACACGGATACTGTAGTTCACTGGATATACACCGACCACTATTATTACCACTATCACATATATATGACATGGATTATTGCTAAATATCTTTCACTAGTACACAGATATACCTATGCACGGCATGTCGCATTGCATATTATTGTTATTATCGTTACATGGATGCTCGATACACTGTTATCTCATGTTCACGTATCACTGTTACACATGCATATACGATATCTTTAGTCTTGTCACATGGATCTCCATTCCTATTACTTGTATTATTGTTCCATGGTATCGGATACATGTTATATGCTTGTTTCCCGTTACTGATATAGTTATTCCCGTTACTGGATACATGTTTCCTGTTACTGATACGGATGTTCCCGATACTGGATATGAGAGCTGTTGATATGCTATATGTGGACTTCCACATCTATTGTTCCCGTTTCCCGTTATATTGATCCTGTTATATTGTTCCCGTTTCCCGTTATATTGTTCTACGCTATCAACAGAGCTCAGGTCCAGTTATCATGTTACCCGTAGCATGTACAGTGGTTGTTCTTGTTACATTGTATACTTGATATTAAAGATCATAAAGATAACTTGGGTATGGGGGAGACTTGATGGTTGATTAGATCATATCGGGTGATGTACTGGATCCATATTGTTTTCCCACTGCAGGGGACGGTAGTGCTACCTACCATTTGCTCCATGAGCTCTTGTTACTTGATTCATGCTCCCCTCTTAGCGGAGGGCCCTGGTCTTAGCAGCCAGGGGATTGTTTAAGGCCGTGATCCTGGGTATGCACGGGATACATCCACCCGATAAGAACTCCTCGACCATGGGCTTCCAATTAACATAATAAAACAGTATACACAATAGTGACGTCGGGAACACTTGTTATTTGGTTACTCTCTCGTTTGGATAATGGTACCCGTAGGCCATGTCCGGATGAGTTCGACTGGAGTGCGGGCTCCAGTATGAACTGCCAGTAGTATGGGACACTGGAAGAGAGTAATTAAAATATCAGGTGGTACTGATTGCTACTATTGTATAAATGACATGACTTGGACATGACTTGCCTGATACATGTTTAGTTGTACTTGTTACTGTTCCTGATCATTTATTCGGTATTGTGTTACATGTATACTTGTTACTGTATCTGTTTCCTGTTACACTTTCTGTGATGGCATACTACGCATGTTCCACAGTACATCTATTCTGTTTCCTGTATTCCTTGCTGACATCGTGACTGTATATGCACGACACTGTATGATGGTTATATTGTATATGTTCACCTGCATGTTCATATTGCATATACCCACCTGCATGTTCATTTACATCACTACCATATTCATTTCCATCTCGTCACCACTAGATAACATTATTTATTATATAAACTGGATACGACTCATGACCCGATGATGACCGGCTAGGTAGTGATGGTATGAAAAGAGGATATGTTACTATATTTCTACTGCTTCATATATGCTTATTATATGGTATCACTTCTACAACGTCATGTATTATATATTCGTATCATGCTTGTATTATTATAGTATATATTACTGCCTCCTTCATTTTACCACTCACTAGGTCGCTTTCTGACGACCCTGGGTTTGCGTGCCCAGATTGGAGATCCGAGTTACCTTAGTGTCGGAGAGTGCCATGGAGTCAGATAGGAGATTCCTCATCGAGACCCTTCATAGGTATCTTGGTGATTTATTTTATTTCTGTTATCTTATTTGTCCCTCCTATTCATTTCTGGTATTCATTTCTGTTATGATCGCTGACCTCTTTCTGCAGGTATTCTTGTACTTATTTCATGCTGGGACCCATGTCTATATAAAGGTAATGTACTGTACTGAGGCTTAACGTACGCGTGAGCGTGTATTCACCTCGCGTATGTACGTCGCCATAACGTCCCCGTACCTACGGAATCGGGGCGTTACAGTATACGAGTCGAGATGGAGATTGTTAGTATTGAGTGCCTCAAATTTATTGGAGAAGAAATCGGGTTAAGGTGTAGGAGTTACAAACTTTAGAGATCGAGAACAAACATGCACGAGAAGATGTGCACAGTTTGTGCACGAAATAAGTTGACTAATACAACAGTTTAGTCAACTTATAATACAATTAGTCGGCTAATAACATGCATGTTAGTTGACTGGGACGCAACAGAGAGTAAGAGATCTTAGTTAGTCGACTGATATACATGAACAATTGACTAATGAATAGATTAGTCAACTAATCTGTCAGGGTAATCGACTAATCATGTGGTTCTGGCAGCTTTTTTTTCTAGATTTAATTCCAGTTCGAGTTGAATTCGAGTTTTCTTTTCTCTGAGGCAGTGTTGTTTGTATTGCTGGAGTTTGTGTTGGATTAGGATGATCCCACGAGTCTATAAAAACCTCTTAGGGATGGCCTTTGAAGGCAAGTTAGAACAAATTAAGAGCAAATCAAGTTTTTCACCATTGACACTTGTGTGTGAGTTTGTGTGTGTGTGAGAGAGAGATTGTTGTAACTTTTGTAATTTTCTTCTCTGTTTTCAATAAAGTTTATCTCCTCTTCCCCATGGACGTAAGCACATCTTGTTGACTCATGTTAATGTAGCACCCCGTTCCCGGGATACGTACCCAGATACGTGTCCCGATTTTTTTGGCCGTATTGTTTCAAAACTGGTGTCGATCGACATCGCTGAAGAAAAATTCTGTTACTTATACTTAATGGAGTCTTGTATAGAATATCAAAATTGATCCAATTTCTACCTCCTGGATTTTTAGTTTTCAAACGGAGCTAAATTTTTAGAAATGACTTTCACATTACTTCTTAGAATTTCATTTTCTATTTAAATACATTTTTTAGGATTTTTCTAAATTTATCAAAATTTGACCGATTCTGGTGTCGGGGTATCGCTGGAAGATTTCAGGATTTTTAATTTGAAAAGCAAATTGAATTTCTCAAATCTAATTTCACTAAGTATCTTAAAATAATATTTACTATTTTTGAGAATTTTTTGGAGCGATTCTGAAACAGTCGATTTTTACTGTATTAAAATAATAATATTATTTACAGTTCTTTTCTTTTCTTACTTTTTCTTTCTCCACTCCTCTACTTTATACTCCCAGAATATTCTATTAAATTAATTATTTAATAATATATTTATTTATTAACTTTCATTACTTTTTTCTTCTTTTCCTTATTTTTCTTTTTTCTTTCTTTTCTTTTCTTTCTTTTTCTTCTTTTCTTTTTCTCTCCTTCTCCCCATCCCCTGCAACCTGGCTGACCCATGTTCTGATCCCTACGACCAGCAGCAAGCAGGGGGCCATCCCTCCCATCCCTCACCCATTCTCTCCCTCTTCTTCTCCCTTCTTTTAATTTCCTTCTTTCCTTCCTTTCTCCTTCTCCACCTTCTTCTTCATTTTCCCACCAACACCTTCACGCACTTCATAACCGCCGCCTCCGCCACCTAGGCTGCCACCACCGGCGCCCCTAGCCGCCGCACCCCCACCTCCCCACTTCTCTTCCCCACTTCCATCACCCCCAAATCCCACCTTCTTTGCTCCAATTTAAACAAAACCCATCACTTCATCTTCCTCTTCTTCTCCAAAATTTACCACCAACTCCACCAATTCCTCCACTCTAACCACCACACTACCATCTCCTCCTCCTCCTCCAACTTCCCACCACCAATATTCACCACCACCACCACCATCAACCACCACCAACACCACCTCCTTCAACAACAAACAACATCAATCACAAAACTCCAAACACCACCCCACCCATCCTCCCTCGCCGGGCTAGGCGCGCCGCCCCCACCCCGGCGTCGCCGCCGCCGCCCCAGGGCCGCCGGCGGGTGGCCGGCTGCCGGCCGCCTTCCACCTCCCCTCTCCTTCTTCTTTTTTCTTCTTTCATTCATTCTTTCTTTTATTTCTTTCCTTTTTTCTCCTTTCCACTTTTACCCATTCCCTCACTCCCTAATTACATCTCCATATTTTCCAATATACCCCTCTTCTCTATTTCTTTATTTTTTCCTCTTTTAAACATATCCAACACATACTCTCTTTCTCTCTCTCTCTCTCTAACTAATCCTCTCTCTCTTCCTTATTCTCTCAAAATATATATATATATATATATTATTATATTATTATATATATTTATTCGGATTGTTGGCTTGCACGTGGTGTTCGTGAATTTCTCGGATATTACTCGGTATTTCGTTCCGGTCCTAGGCGAGTACATTTCTTGTGTTGTTTCATGATTTATTACCATCGTTATATGCCTAATGATTATTATCCTGCTTTTTAATACATGATACATCGCTATATGAGTTAATATATGACGTTGATATTGATATGTTATACCTGATATCTGCACTGGTATTTCACATGTTACACTTGATACTTGAGATCTGACACTGGTACTTGACATGTTATCACTTAACACTTGAAATTTGACACTTGATATCTGACACCGGTACTTGACATGTTATACTTGACATTTGATACTTGACACTTGATATCTGACACCGGTACTTGACATGTTATACTTGACACCTGATACTTGACACTTAATATCTGACACCGGCACTTGACATGTTATACTTGACACCTGATACTTGACACTTGAGATCTAACACCAGTACTTGATATGTTATTATTTAACACCTGATATTTGACACTTGATATCTGACACCGGTACTTGACATGTTATCACTTGACACCTGATACCTGACACCTGATATATTACACTTGATAATTGACATGCTATCACTCACTTGACATGCTGTCACCTGGTACTAGTACATATGACCTGATATTGTGACACTTGACTGGTTACTGTTATACCTGATACCTGTATTACTTTACATAGTCATGATTATCACTTTACGGGGACTTGACATGATTTTTATACTGTTACCAGACCTTTGGTACTCCTGAACTCCTGTGCTCCTGAACTCATGTATTCCTGAACCCCTGAAATAGGGAGACTTCTAATATTATGCTCCTGATATTGTACTCCTGTTGATCCCCGTAATTGAATAATCATGGGTGTTGGATTACTGTAGACACCTTGTGGACATTATCACTAGACAACATATATAATAAAGTACTCAACTTACACTGGGGTGGGGGAAACTGATGGATACCGGCATGATGTCATATTTATAATGGTGATATATCTGAAGTGTTGTGTGGGGCGCGTAATCATAAGTCCCCGAAAGCAGTAACCTGATATTTGAAGTGTCGTGTAGGGCGCGTAATGATAAGTCCCCGGAAGTAGTAGCCTGTACTCCTGAGCCTAGTCCCCGACAGAGAGGGGACCCACTATAAATATGAGCCATCAGATTTATCAGTTTCCAAATAATAACTCGTCTTATTCATAAGTGGATGTATGTGTACCGGTAGCACATACCTAAGCGTATGGATCAGATGAATAACATAAGAATTTATAACCAAACACTGATAATGTTAGGAACGTGTGATTTTTGGTCTCTCCTTTGTTCGGGTCCTGGTACTCACATATCAGACCCGAGAGTTCTACAGAGTGCGAACTCTAGTATGGGCTATCAGTGATGTGAGGCGCTGGTAGGGAGGCGATTGAAATATCAAACGGTATGATTATTATTATTGAATAACTTAAAATACAACACCTTTATATTCTCCAGTTATAGTGTTATGCCCTGAGTTGACACCCTGCTTTATGACATATGATTTATGTGATACAATGATTACTCTAAACACACTATAGTTCTGTTACTCTGAGGGCAACTTAAGTTGTATGAACTCAGATGATGTGACAACGGATATATGGTATATAGATGAGGGTTTCCTTATTTGGATTATCCCCTTGACGTATCTATCCCGTGAATTCATAATCTGAACTTGTACAACTAGTTTTGTCCATACTTATATTTATCGCATGTTTAATATATTTATCGCATGTTTATTTGTACCTATGCTCTCGACATCGTTTTATATTCATGTTTTCTGATTCAGACTTATCGATATACATGATTTACTATCGTTCCTTTAATTTTCTTTATATTACTTATCATTGCCTGTACCTGCATGCCTGAATCACATCACTTGATCATGTACATGTGTGACTGCCTGAGCACGCCACTTGACTTTATTATATGTACTCGCGGGGTTGCATCTGATAACCCTGAATTCTCATGTCCAGATCCTAGAGACCAGAGCTTGATGGTCTTACTGTAACTGATCAGAGTGCGCAGAGGATCCTTCCGTGACGATCAGAGGGTAGCAGAAACTTGAACGTCGTCGTAACTCTTCCTCCTAGCTCTTCTCCTGATTGGCTCTCGGGGCCTCTCTTGCCGCTCGTGAGCATCTCTCAGTTTTTGTTATGTATATTCCTTCGTGTATTGTACTTTTGTATTTTCTGCTGATGTAATATTCCTGTGATATTGTATCACTCTCTGTGATAATTATATACTTGTACTTTTCTGTTAGAATATATATTACCACTGTGCTTCCGTACTCTGATTCTTATCTGTACTGATGCTTAGCGTATATACGTGAGGGTATTTCCGACCTGCGTATATACGTCGCAGTGACGTCTCCGTACCCGCAGGATCGGGGCGTCACATTAAATCTGGTATTCTTGTGTATGTAGTGATTAGTTTTATTACTTGCTAGTGGTAGATCGCTTTCATGCTTCCATTGTCGAATCTCTCGGTGTTTTCTCTTGTTGTGTCGATATCACATCTTCTTCCTCTTGATAAATAATAAAGTCAGTCAATCTAATGATGGAAAACCTTTAAGACAAAGTTATGTGCTCCTCTAAATCTCTTGTTCTCTTCACACAAAAAAGACTTCAGTCTTTCTGATGAAATTTATTTAGGAAAAAAATAGAGGCCATAGTTGGCAATTGATGATTTTAGCTTGCTATCCATTCAAGTGTTTCTACAAACCAACGTTGAGGATAAAGATAATTCCTTTACGTCTTTTCCTCTATCTTGTTTTTCGAAGAATAAATTTATAGTTTTCTATTAACAACCAAGAATATATGTAACGCCCCGATTCCACGGATACGGGACGTCACTGCGACGTATATACGTAGGTCAAAACTACCCTCCCGTATATACGCTAAGCATCAGTACAGACAAGAATCAGAGTACGGAAGCAGTGGTGCATTATACATTCCAACATATGAGTACATATACAAAGTTATCACCAGAGGTGATCCAATATTACAATAATATTATATCACAGATGCGCAAATGCGAGAGTACAAAAGATATACAATATATATGAACGGTACAAAAGGGAGCTCACATACAAGTATACAAGGAAAAGTACAAGTATGAATAGAAAAGGACACTCTCGAGTTTAAAAAGGAAAACTCGAGAGACTCACAGGGGGCCTGGAAGGATATGGCTCAGGACGGTCGGCTGGAGATCCACGCTACTGCTGCGTTACTCTGATCACACGCTCCCAGCTCTAAGATCTGGACGTGAGAATCCAGGGGAGTCAAATAATACTCCCCAGGCGAGTGTAGAAGCAAAACCAAGTGGTGAAGCAAGGTGAGCACAATAATGCATATATCAAGTAGGAAATACTCAGGAGGCAGATAGGATAGAGCAGGTAAGAATAGACATGGCATGAGAATCATAAAACAGGAAATCCGAATAAAACCAATCCGAGCTACCAGGTAGTTATGACATAATACTCGTAAAACATGAAATCCGATATAAAGTCCGGGAAAAGCAAATACGGTAAGGCACATCACGGATTCATAGCTATTTAAGATGCAGGCTTTGGTATGCGTCCCATTCCACGTACCTCTACTTACAACTTAAAGAGCCGGTTATTATGACACTTTATTATTACTCGTCTAACCCATATATCTAGGTATGTGGCTCGGTGTACGGCCAACTCACATACATCCATATATAAGCAAGTCGAGGTTGTTATTGGAAATCAGCGGTTGTATCAACGAACTATGTTTACAGTGGGTCCCGTGCATGCCCGGGACCACGGTCCAGGATTGTTCCGTTGCATGGAAACGGAAGCCAGCCGCAAGGCTAAACAGGAGGGACTTATGTATGCCCTTATCAATCAGGAATAAGGGAGCCAGCTCTCCCCTCGGTCCCCTGGAGTACCACAGGTCAGACCGGATATATAGTGCACAACCTAATGCCACTGTAAACACGAACACATATCGATATCCGCATGTTTCCCCCGACCCAATACAAGTTGGTCCTTTTTAGGATTTATTAGTTTAATTATCACTTTACGGGAATAACAGGAAATGGACATGATCAGGAATCAGGAGTACATAAATACTATATAGTCAGGTCGCTGCATGTAAAGCAGGAATACAATATACAGGTCACTGATCATGATACAGGATAATAAGTCAAGTTCCCGTAAAGATGACAATCACAAGTCAAGTACATCATGCTGGGTATAAAGTGATAGCATGATAGGATGGTGATATTTAGTAAACAACCAAGCATAGCAAGATATTGGTAATAGTCTGGGTAAGTCAGGTCATAACAAGAGAGTCAGGTCAAATAGTAGCAAGCCAAGTGGTTAGGTGATAACATACAAGATATCAGGTGATATACATGTGTTAAAAGGAAGCATGTAACTAATAAGTCTGAAGTAATAGCAAGTGTTAACATAACTGAAATCCAGAAGTCAACGACCACGAAGGGTCGGCCACGCATAGCATAAAACAATAAAAGATATAAAGCATGAAATACAATACATGAAGACTAGAGCGAGAATACTATCATAATCAATGGAATGAGAAGCAAGAGGGTAGCGAGTGAGAACACTCGCCTGAGTCACCAATATACCGAAATATCCGAAATCCACGGAAGCTTGGGATGCGCCACAAAACCTGATATAAATATGTAGAGTGAAGAGGAGAGAGAAAGAGAGAAGGGAAGATGATGTTTGTCAAGTGACAAGTCAAGTAACACCAACATATGATATAAGTCTAGAGGATAAGGTTCATATTCAAGAAAGAAATCAACTATGACAGACAGGCAAAGTTAGTCGACTAGGATGGAAGAGTAGTCGACTAATAGTGGAGTTAGTCGACTAACAGTAGGGTCTGGTCGACTAAAACTGTGTAACAGAGAGTTGGGTTTGGTTTCAGGGAATAGTTAGTCGACTGGAGTAAAATAGGTAGTCGACTAATAGATACTCTAAGTCGACTAATAGTATGGTCAAGTCGACTAGAACTGAGATACAGAAAGTTAAGGTTTCTGGTTCAGGAAGGGATTAGTCGACTAGGTTAAAAATGTAGTCGACTAGGGGTCTCTAGTCGACTAGGGAAATAAGTAAGTCGACTAAAACTGTGATTCCGAGAACTGGTTTCACAGGACATGATAGATTAGTCGACTAATGGTTAGGTCTAGTCGACTAATCGACTGGAAACAGCAAACAGAACAGATTTTCTAGGGTTTTGTTTGATGGTCAAATAATCATGGTTTGAAGACATAATTTGTACAAGATATGAATACTTAAACATGCTAAGAATTAACCAAGTCTAGGTGATTGAAATTACTTACCAAAAAGGAGTACAAGTGAAGGAGTGATGGAGGTAGTGTTGGAAGTTGTTGATGAAGAAGAAGGTGGTCAGGTGAGAGAGAGAGAGGGAGCAGGAGAGAGAAAGGGAGTGTGCTCCCAGGAGAGAGAGAGAGAGAGAGAGAGAGAGAGAGAGAGAAGAAACCAGGGAGAGAGAGAGAGAAAGAAGGGATCCAGATCCAGGGAGAGAGAAAGAGAGAGAAGGGGGTTGCCCCCCCTTGGCTCCCGCACACAGCGCCCCCCTTTGGGGCGCTCGGCCTGGCCGCCGGGCAGGCGGCGGCGCCGGGCGGCGCTGGCCGCCGGCGGAGGAAGAGGGGGCTATGCCCCCTCAATCAGAGAAGGGAGGGGGCTGTGCCCCCTCCAGCAGAGAAAGAGGGGGGCTTTGCCCCCCTCAGCCCTCGCACAGGGGGCCCAGGCGGGCCCCCTGGCCGCCCACGGCCGCCGGCACAGCGCCGGCGGCGCCAGAACCCGGGGTGGCGCCGGCCACCCCGAGGAGGAGAAGGAGGGGGCTGCTGCCCCCTCCACAGCGGCGCACAGGGGGCCCGAGGCCCCCTGGCCGCGCCCAGGCCGCCGGCCTCGCGCCGGCGGCGGCCTGCCCACGCCGGGGCGCCGGAGGAAGAGAGCTCGCCGGCGGTGGTGGTGGTTGGCCGGAGCTAAGGGAGGAAAGAAAGGAAAGAAAAGAAAAGGAAGGAAAGGAAAAGAAAGAGAGAGGAAAAGGAGGTGGCCGGAGATGGGGGTTCTCCTCGCCGGCGTCGTGGTGGCCAGAGGCGCCGGCGAAGTTAGTGGCCAGAGGTGGCCGCCGGTTGGGTGGGCGTCGCTCAGATGGAGGAGGAAAAGGAGTGAAGGGAAAAAGAAAGAAGGAAGAGAGAAAAGAAAAGAAAAAGGAAAGAAAAAGAAAAAGAAAAGAGAGAGAGTGTGATGGGAGAGGAATTAATGAGGGAGAGGGGAGTGTGTCTCCCCACGTGGAGGGGAGTGGGTGGAGTTGGTGGGAGAAAAGATTAGGAAAGAAGAAAGAAAAGAAAAGGTTTGAAAATAATATTATTATATTATGGTCACGAAATATCGACTGTTCCGGAAAAATCCCAAAAATACCCGGAGGTGGAAAACGTCATCCTGATGAATAATATGAAATCGGTTTTCAGAAATAAAATCTCATTTTCAAATTAAAAATCCAGAAGCCAACCGCCGATACCGGTCTACCCCGGGTCGGCCGGATTTGATAAATTCCGAAAAATCCCAGAAAACGCATTAAAGAATAAAATATGATTTTAAGAAGTAAAGTGAAAGCGGAATTCAGAAATTCAATTCCAATCGTCCCGGAATCAACCAGCGATACTGGCCGATACCGACTCCGGTGGAATTTTCATAAAATCATAAAATCCTCAGAAAAAGAATGTAGGTAGAAAACATGCTTCTAAGAGATAATGTCTAAAGGACCATCATGAAATTCCTAACTGTTTGAGAATTAAAAATCCAGGAATCGGTCAGCGGCACTGGCCGACACCGGTTTTGAAGAAATTCATTTTAATTCCAGAAAAATCTAGAAAATCATAGAAAATATATAATAATGGAAAATAATATTTAAAAGTAAAATCGGTCAAATCTAATCACCGGAAAGACCAAATCGAATAATATACTATAATCGAGTTCCTGGTTCGGACTGGGACTGACTCCGAGTCCACGAATCCAAATCCAAGACAAAACAATCATATAAGGAATTCATAAAGCAAAACAAATACAGGAAACAAATCGAAAAAATACGATCGGAAAATCTGAATACGCAACTAAGTACGTATTCCGGGAACGGGGTATTACAATCCACCCACCTTACAAAAAATTGCGTCCTCGCAATTTCGTTAAGGGCAAATTGAATACAAAGGGGACAAGGGTGGAATTTATACCAATTAAGATATGAAGCACTATAGGTAGGGCTCTCAAGTCAACTGAATAATAATCATACTCTGCATTTCCGGCTGATGATGTCGTGGCTGTGTAATAAATCTTTAGAATAATGCTGAATAATACTGATGATGTCGTGGCTGTGAAATAAATGAATACTGATGATGTCGTGGCTGTGTAATAAAGAAAACCCCGAAAATCCTGAGCATAATAAAGAAGACCGATAATTAAGAATCCGACTGCTGTCCTCTGAAAGATAGCCAGATCAAGATCGATCTGGAGAATACCAAGCTTCATCAAGTTGGCCGAAGAGATCACATAAAAGCTTCATTCTGAACCAGCCCCTACCTCTCTAGTCTAGTCATATCTTAAGATGGTATAAGGCTTCATAAACCAAAACAGGGAAGGGATATGGAAAGGATTTAGGAATCAAAGGAAGGGACTAGGAATCAAAGGAAAGATAGTCAAGAAATAGATAACTCTGCACTTGCAGTTGGAATGTATAACCAAGACTCGTGTATTCCAGTTGCAAATCTCTTTACCATTGATTTGCCTTCTGGACGTACTGAAGAGGTTTAGAGCCTAAGCTCTGATACCAACCTGTAACGCCCCGATTCCACGGATACGGGACGTCACTGCGACGTATATACGTAGGTCAAAACTACCCTCCCGTATATACGCTAAGCATCAGTACAGACAAGAATCAGAGTACGGAAGCAGTGGTGCATTATACATTCCAACATATGAGTACATATACAAAGTTATCACCAGAGGTGATCCAATATTACAATAATATTATATCACAGATGCGCAAATGCGAGAGTACAAAAGATATACAATATATATGAACGGTACAAAAGGGAGCTCACATACAAGTATACAAGGAAAAGTACAAGTATGAATAGAAAAGGACACTCTCGAGTTTAAAAAGGAAAACTCGAGAGACTCACAGGGGGCCTGGAAGGATATGGCTCAGGACGGTCGGCTGGAGATCCACGCTACTGCTGCGTTACTCTGATCACACGCTCCCAGCTCCAAGATCTGGACGTGAGAATCCAGGGGAGTCAAATAATACTCCCCAGGCGAGTGTAGAAGCAAAACCAAGTGGTGAAGCAAGGTGAGCACAATAATGCATATATCAAGTAGGAAATACTCAGGAGGCAGATAGGATAGAGCAGGTAAGAATAGACATGGCATGAGAATCATAAAACAGGAAATCCGAATAAAACCAATCCGAGCTACCAGGTAGTTATGACATAATACTCGTAAAACATGAAATCCGATATAAAGTCCGGGAAAAGCAAATACGGTAAGGCACATCACGGATTCATAGCTATTTAAGATGCAGGCTTTGGTATGCGTCCCATTCCACGTACCTCTACTTACAACTTAAAGAGCCGGTTATTATGACACTTTATTATTACTCGTCTAACCCATATATCTAGGTATGTGGCTCGGTGTACGGCCAACTCACATACATCCATATATAAGCAAGTCGAGGTTGTTATTGGAAATCAGCGTTGTATCAACGAACTATGTTTACAGTGGGTCCCGTGCATGCCCGGGACCACGGTCCAGGATTGTTCCGTTGCATGGAAACGGAAGCCAGCCGCAAGGCTAAACAGGAGGGACTTATGTATGCCCTTATCAATCAGGAATAAGGGAGCCAGCTCTCCCCTCGGTCCCCTGGAGTACCACAGGTCAGACCGGATATATAGTGCACAACCTAATGCCACTGTAAACACGAACACATATCGATATCCGCATGTTTCCCCCGACCCAATACAAGTTGGTCCTTTTTAGGATTTATTAGTTTAATTATCACTTTACGGGAATAACAGGAAATGGACATGATCAGGAATCAGGAGTACATAAATACTATATAGTCAGGTCGCTGCATGTAAAGCAGGAATACAATATACAGGTCACTGATCATGATACAGGATAATAAGTCAAGTTCCCGTAAAGATGACAATCACAAGTCAAGTACATCATGCTGGGTATAAAGTGATAGCATGATAGGATGGTGATATTTAGTAAACAACCAAGCATAGCAAGATATTGGTAATAGTCTGGGTAAGTCAGGTCATAACAAGAGAGTCAGGTCAAATAGTAGCAAGCCAAGTGGTTAGGTGATAACATACAAGATATCAGGTGATATACATGTGTTAAAAGGAAGCATGTAACTAATAAGTCTGAAGTAATAGCAAGTGTTAACATAACTGAAATCCAGAAGTCAACGACCACGAAGGGTCGGCCACGCATAGCATAAAACAATAAAAGATATAAAGCATGAAATACAATACATGAAGACTAGAGCGAGAATACTATCATAATCAATGGAATGAGAAGCAAGAGGGTAGCGAGTGAGAACACTCGCCTGAGTCACCAATATACCGAAATATCCGAAATCCACGGAAGCTTGGGATGCGCCACAAAACCTGATATAAATATGTAGAGTGAAGAGGAGAGAGAAAGAGAGAAGGGAAGATGATGTTTGTCAAGTGACAAGTCAAGTAACACCAACATATGATATAAGTCTAGAGGATAAGGTTCATATTCAAGAAAGAAATCAACTATGACAGACAGGCAAAGTTAGTCGACTAGGATGGAAGAGTAGTCGACTAATAGTGGAGTTAGTCGACTAACAGTAGGGTCTGGTCGACTAAAACTGTGTAACAGAGAGTTGGGTTTGGTTTCAGGGAATAGTTAGTCGACTGGAGTAAAATAGGTAGTCGACTAATAGATACTCTAAGTCGACTAATAGTATGGTCAAGTCGACTAGAACTGAGATACAGAAAGTTAAGGTTTCTGGTTCAGGAAGGGATTAGTCGACTAGGTTAAAAATGTAGTCGACTAGGGGTCTCTAGTCGACTAGGGAAATAAGTAAGTCGACTAAAACTGTGATTCCGAGAACTGGTTTCACAGGACATGATAGATTAGTCGACTAATGGTTAGGTCTAGTCGACTAATCGACTGGAAACAGCAAACAGAACAGATTTTCTAGGGTTTTGTTTGATGGTCAAATAATCATGGTTTGAAGACATAATTTGTACAAGATATGAATACTTAACATGCTAAGAATTAACCAAGTCTAGGTGATTGAAATTACTTACCAAAAAGGAGTACAAGTGAAGGAGTGATGGAGGTAGTGTTGGAAGTTGTTGATGAAGAAGAAGGTGTCAGGTGAGAGAGAGAGAGGGAGCAGGAGAGAGAAAGGGAGTGTGCTCCCAGAGAGAGAGAGAGAGAGAGAGAGAGAGAGAGAGAGAAGAAACCAGGGAGAGAGAGAGAGAAAGAAGGGATCCAGATCCAGGGAGAGAGAAAGAGAGAGAAGGGGGTTGCCCCCCCTTGGCTCCCGCACACAGCGCCCCCCTTTGGGGGCGCTCGGCCTGGCCGCCGGGCAGGCGGCGGCGCCGGGCGGCGCTGGCCGCCGGCGGAGGAAGAGGGGGCTATGCCCCCTCAATCAGAGAAGGGAGGGGGCTGTGCCCCCTCCAGCAGAGAAAGAGGGGGGCTTTGCCCCCCTCAGCCCTCGCACAGGGGGCCCAGGCGGGCCCCCTGGCCGCCCACGGCCGCCGGCACAGCGCCGGCGGCGCCAGAACCCGGGGTGGCGCCGGCCACCCCGAGGAGGAGAAGGAGGGGGCTGCTGCCCCCTCCACAGCGGCGCACAGGGGGCCCGAGGCCCCCTGGCCGCGCCCAGGCCGCCGGCCTCGCGCCGGCGGCGGCCTGCCCACGCCGGGGCGCCGGAGGAAGAGAGCTCGCCGGCGGTGGTGGTGGTTGGCCGGAGCTAAGGGAGGAAAGAAAGGAAAGAAAAGAAAAGAAGGAAAGGAAAAGAAAGAGAGAGGAAAAGGAGGTGGCCGGAGATGGGGGTTCTCCTCGCCGGCGTCGTGGTGGCCAGAGGCGCCGGCGAAGTTAGTGGCCAGAGGTGGCCGCCGGTTGGGTGGGCGTCGCTCAGATGGAGGAGGAAAAGGAGTGAAGGGAAAAAGAAAGAAGGAAGAGAGAAAAAGAAAAGAAAAAAGAAAAAAAAAGAAAAGAAAAGAGAGAGAGTGTGATGGGAGAGGAATTAATGAGGGAGAGGGGAGTGTGTCTCCCACGTGGAGGGGAGTGGGTGGAGTTGGTGGGAGAAAAGATTAGGAAAGAAGGAAAGAAAGAAAAGGTTTGAAAAATAATATTATTATATTATGGTCACGAAATATCGACTGTTCCGGAAAAATCCCAAAAATACCCGGAGGTGGAAAACGTCATCCTGATGAATAATATGAAATCGGTTTTCAGAAATAAAATCTCATTTTCAAATTAAAAATCCAGAAGCCAACCGCCGATACCGGTCTACCCCGGGTCGGCCGGATTTTGATAAATTCCGAAAAATCCCAGAAAACGCATTAAAGAATAAAATATGATTTTAAGAAGTAAAGTGAAAGCGGAATTCAGAAATTCAATTCCAATCGTCCCGGAATCAACCAGCGATACTGGCCGATACCGACTCCGGTGGAATTTTCATAAAATCATAAAATCCTCAGAAAAAGAATGTAGGTAGAAAACATGCTTCTAAGAGATAATGTCTAAAGGACCATCATGAAATTCCTAACTGTTTGAGAATTAAAAATCCAGGAATCGGTCAGCGGCACTGGCCGACACCGGTTTTGAAGAAATTCATTTTAATTCCAGAAAAATCTAGAAAATCATAGAAAATATATAATAATGGAAAATAATATTTAAAAGTAAAATCGGTCAAATCTAATCACCGGAAAGACCAAATCGAATAATATACTATAATCGAGTTCCTGGTTCGGACTGGGACTGACTCCGAGTCCACGAATCCAAATCCAAGACAAAACAATCATATAAGGAATTCATAAAGCAAAACAAATACAGGAAACAAATCGAAAAAATACGATCGGAAAATCTGAATACGCAACTAAGTACGTATTCCGGGAACGGGGTATTACAATCCACCCACCTTACAAAAAATTGCGTCCTCGCAATTTCGTTAAGGGGCAAATTGAATACAAAGGGGACAAGGGTGGAATTTATACCAATTAAGATATGAAGCACTATAGGTAGGGCTCTCAAGTCAACTGAATAATAATCATACTCTGCATTTCCGGCTGATGATGTCGTGGCTGTGTAATAAATCTTTAGAATAATGCTGAATAATACTGATGATGTCGTGGCTGTGAAATAAATGAATACTGATGATGTCGTGGCTGTGTAATAAAGAAAACCCCGAAAATCCTGAGCATAATAAAGAAGACCGATAATTAAGAATCCGACTGCTGTCCTCTGAAAGATAGCCAGATCAAGATCGATCTGGAGAATACCAAGCTTCATCAAGTTGGCCGAAGAGATCACATAAAAGCTTCATTCTGAACCAGCCCCTACCTCTCTAGTCTAGTCATATCTTAAGATGGTATAAGGCTTCATAAAACCAAAACAGGGAAGGGATATGGAAAGGATTTAGGAATCAAAGGAAGGGACTAGGAATCAAAGGAAAGATAGTCAAGAAATAGATAACTCTGCACTTGCAGTTGGAATGTATAACCAAGACTCGTGTATTCCAGTTGCAAATCTCTTTACCATTGATTTGCCTTCTGGACGTACTGAAGAGGTTTAGAGCCTAAGCTCTGATACCAACCTGTAACGCCCCGATTCCACGGATACGGGGACGTCACTGCGACGTATATACGTAGGTCAAAACTACCCTCCCGTATATACGCTAAGCATCAGTACAGACAAGAATCAGAGTACGGAAGCAGTGGTGCATTATACATTCCAACATATGAGTACATATACAAAGTTATCACCAGAGGTGATCCAATATTACAATAATATTATATCACAGATGCGCAAATGCGAGAGTACAAAAGATATACAATATATATGAACGGTACAAAGGGAGCTCACATACAAGTATACAAGGAAAAGTACAAGTATGAATAGAAAAGGACACTCTCGAGTTTAAAAAGGAAAACTCGAGAGACTCACAGGGGGCCTGGAAGGATATGGCTCAGGACGGTCGGCTGGAGATCCACGCTACTGCTGCGTTACTCTGATCACACGCTCCCAGCTCCAAGATCTGGACGTGAGAATCCAGGGGAGTCAAATAATACTCCCCAGGCGAGTGTAGAAGCAAAACCAAGTGGTGAAGCAAGGTGAGCACAATAATGCATATATCAAGTAGGAAATACTCAGGAGGCAGATAGGATAGAGCAGGTAAGAATAGACATGGCATGAGAATCATAAAACAGGAAATCCGAATAAAACCAATCCGAGCTACCAGGTAGTTATGACATAATACTCGTAAAACATGAAATCCGATATAAAGTCCGGGAAAAGCAAATACGGTAAGGCACATCACGGATTCATAGCTATTTAAGATGCAGGCTTTGGTATGCGTCCCATTCCACGTACCTCTACTTACAACTTAAAGAGCCGGTTATTATGACACTTTATTATTACTCGTCTAACCCATATATCTAGGTATGTGGCTCGGTGTACGGCCAACTCACATACATCCATATATAAGCAAGTCGAGGTTGTTATTGGAAATCAGCGGTTGTATCAACGAACTATGTTTACAGTGGGTCCCGTGCATGCCCGGGACCACGGTCCAGGATTGTTCCGTTGCATGGAAACGGAAGCCAGCCGCAAGGCTAAACAGGAGGGACTTATGTATGCCCTTATCAATCAGGAATAAGGGAGCCAGCTCTCCCCTCGGTCCCCTGGAGTACCACAGGTCAGACCGGATATATAGTGCACAACCTAATGCCACTGTAAACACGAACACATATCGATATCCGCATGTTTCCCCGACCCAATACAAGTTGGTCCTTTTTAGGATTTATTAGTTTAATTATCACTTTACGGGAATAACAGGAAATGGACATGATCAGGAATCAGGAGTACATAAATACTATATAGTCAGGTCGCTGCATGTAAAGCAGGAATACAATATACAGGTCACTGATCATGATACAGGATAATAAGTCAAGTTCCCGTAAAGATGACAATCACAAGTCAAGTACATCATGCTGGGTATAAAGTGATAGCATGATAGGATGGTGATATTTAGTAAACAACCAAGCATAGCAAGATATTGGTAATAGTCTGGGTAAGTCAGGTCATAACAAGAGAGTCAGGTCAAATAGTAGCAAGCCAAGTGGTTAGGTGATAACATACAAGATATCAGGTGATATACATGTGTTAAAAGGAAGCATGTAACTAATAAGTCTGAAGTAATAGCAAGTGTTAACATAACTGAAATCCAGAAGTCAACGACCACGAAGGGTCGGCCACGCATAGCATAAAACAATAAAAGATATAAAGCATGAAATACAATACATGAAGACTAGAGCGAGAATACTATCATAATCAATGGAATGAGAAGCAAGAGGGTAGCGAGTGAGAACACTCGCCTGAGTCACCAATATACCGAAATATCCGAAATCCACGGAAGCTTGGGATGCGCCACAAAACCTGATATAAATATGTAGAGTGAAGAGGAGAGAGAAAGAGAGAAGGGAAGATGATGTTTGTCAAGTGACAAGTCAAGTAACACCAACATATGATATAAGTCTAGAGGATAAGGTTCATATTCAAGAAAGAAATCAACTATGACAGACAGGCAAAGTTAGTCGACTAGGATGGAAGAGTAGTCGACTAATAGTGGAGTTAGTCGACTAACAGTAGGGTCTGGTCGACTAAAACTGTGTAACAGAGAGTTGGGTTTGGTTTCAGGGAATAGTTAGTCGACTGGAGTAAAATAGGTAGTCGACTAATAGATACTCTAAGTCGACTAATAGTATGGTCAAGTCGACTAGAACTGAGATACAGAAAGTTAAGGTTTCTGGTTCAGGAAGGGATTAGTCGACTAGGTTAAAAATGTAGTCGACTAGGGGTCTCTAGTCGACTAGGGAAATAAGTAAGTCGACTAAAACTGTGATTCCGAGAACTGGTTTCACAGGACATGATAGATTAGTCGACTAATGGTTAGGTCTAGTCGACTAATCGACTGGAAACAGCAAACAGAACAGATTTTCTAGGGTTTTGTTTGATGGTCAAATAATCATGGTTTGAAGACATAATTTGTACAAGATATGAATACTTAAACATGCTAAGAATTAACCAAGTCTAGGTGATTGAAATTACTTACCAAAAAGGAGTACAAGTGAAGGAGTGATGGAGGTAGTGTTGGAAGTTGTTGATGAAGAAGAAGGTGGTCAGGTGAGAGAGAGAGAGGAGCAGGAGAGAGAAAGGGAGTGTGCTCCCAGGAGAGAGAGAGAGAGAGAGAGAGAGAGAGAGAGAAAAACCAGGGAGAGAGAGAGAGAAAGAAGGGATCCAGATCCAGGGAGAGAGAAAGAGAGAGAAGGGGGTTGCCCCCCCTTGGCTCCCGCACACAGCGCCCCCCTTTGGGGGCGCTCGGCCTGGCCGCCGGGCAGGCGGCGGCGCCGGGCGGCGCTGGCCGCCGGCGGAGGAAGAGGGGGCTATGCCCCCTCAATCAGAGAAGGGAGGGGGCTGTGCCCCCTCCAGCAGAGAAAGAGGGGGGCTTTGCCCCCCTCAGCCCTCGCACAGGGGGCCCAGGCGGGCCCCCTGGCCGCCCACGGCCGCCGGCACAGCGCCGGCGGCGCCAGAACCCGGGGTGGCGCCGGCCACCCCGAGGAGGAGAAGGAGGGGGCTGCTGCCCCCTCCACAGCGGCGCACAGGGGGCCCGAGGCCCCCTGGCCGCGCCCAGGCCGCCGGCCTCGCGCCGGCGGCGGCCTGCCCACGCCGGGGCGCCGGAGGAAGAGAGCTCGCCGGCGGTGGTGGTGGTTGGCCGGAGCTAAGGGAGGAAAGAAAGGAAAGAAAAGAAAAGGAAGGAAAGGAAAGAAAGAGAGAGGGAAAAGGAGGTGGCCGGAGATGGGGTTCTCCTCGCCGGCGTCGTGGTGGCCAGAGGCGCCGGCGAAGTTAGTGGCCAGAGGTGGCCGCCGGTTGGGTGGGCGTCGCTCAGATGGAGGAGGAAAAGGAGTGAAGGGAAAAAGAAAGAAGGAAGAGAGAAAAAGAAAAGAAAAAGGAAAAGAAAAAGAAAAAGAAAAGAGAGAGAGTGTGATGGGAGAGGAATTAATGAGGGAGAGGGGAGTGTGTCTCCCCACGTGGAGGGGAGTGGGTGGAGTTGGTGGGAGAAAAGATTAGGAAAGAAGGAAAGAAAAGAAAAGGTTGAAAAATAAATTATTATATTATGGTCACGAAATATCGACTGTTCCGGAAAAAATCCCAAAAATACCCGGAGGTGGAAAACGTCATCCTGATGAATAATATGAAATCGGTTTTCAGAAATAAAATCTCATTTTCAAATTAAAAATCCAGAAGCCAACCGCCGATACCGGTCTACCCCGGGTCGGCCGGATTTTGATAAATTCCGAAAAATCCCAGAAAACGCATTAAAGAATAAAATATGATTTTAAGAAGTAAAGTGAAAGCGGAATTCAGAAATTCAATTCCAATCGTCCCGGAATCAACCAGCGATACTGGCCGATACCGACTCCGGTGGAATTTTCATAAAATCATAAAATCCTCAGAAAAAGAATGTAGGTAGAAAACATGCTTCTAAGAGATAATGTCTAAAGGACCATCATGAAATTCCTAACTGTTTGAGAATTAAAAATCCAGGAATCGGTCAGCGGCACTGGCCGACACCGGTTTTGAAGAAATTCATTTTAATTCCAGAAAAATCTAGAAAATCATAGAAAATATATAATAATGGAAAATAATATTTAAAAGTAAAATCGGTCAAATCTAATCACCGGAAAGACCAAATCGAATAATATACTATAATCGAGTTCCTGGTTCGGACTGGGACTGACTCCGAGTCCACGAATCCAAATCCAAGACAAAACAATCATATAAGGAATTCATAAAGCAAAACAAATACAGGAAACAAATCGAAAAAATACGATCGGAAAATCTGAATACGCAACTAAGTACGTATTCCGGGAACGGGGTATTACAATCCACCCACCTTACAAAAAATTGCGTCCTCGCAATTTCGTTAAGGGGCAAATTGAATACAAAGGGGACAAGGGTGGAATTTATACCAATTAAGATATGAAGCACTATAGGTAGGGCTCTCAAGTCAACTGAATAATAATCATACTCTGCATTTCCGGCTGATGATGTCGTGGCTGTGTAATAAATCTTAGAATAATGCTGAATAATACTGATGATGTCGTGGCTGTGAAATAAATGAATACTGATGATGTCGTGGCTGTGTAATAAAGAAAACCCCGAAAATCCTGAGCATAATAAAGAAGACCGATAATTAAGAATCCGACTGCTGTCCTCTGAAAGATAGCCAGATCAAGATCGATCTGGAGAATACCAAGCTTCATCAAGTTGGCCGAAGAGATCACATAAAAGCTTCATTCTGAACCAGCCCCTACCTCTCTAGTCTAGTCATATCTTAAGATGGTATAAGGCTTCATAAAACCAAAACAGGGAAGGGATATGGAAAGGATTTAGGAATCAAAGGAAGGGACTAGGAATCAAAGGAAAGATAGTCAAGAAATAGATAACTCTGCACTTGCAGTTGGAATGTATAACCAAGACTCGTGTATTCCAGTTGCAAATCTCTTTACCATTGATTTGCCTTCTGGACGTACTGAAGAGGTTTAGAGCCTAAGCTCTGATACCAACCTGTAACGCCCCGATTCCACGGATACGGGGACGTCACTGCGACGTATATACGTAGGTCAAAACTACCCTCCCGTATATACGCTAAGCATCAGTACAGACAAGAATCAGAGTACGGAAGCAGTGGTGCATTATACATTCCAACATATGAGTACATATACAAAGTTATCACCAGAGGTGATCCAATATTACAATAATATTATATCACAGATGCGCAAATGCGAGAGTACAAAAGATATACAATATATATGAACGGTACAAAAGGGAGCTCACATACAAGTATACAAGGAAAAGTACAAGTATGAATAGAAAAGGACACTCTCGAGTTTAAAAAGGAAAACTCGAGAGACTCACAGGGGGCCTGGAAGGATATGGCTCAGGACGGTCGGCTGGAGATCCACGCTACTGCTGCGTTACTCTGATCACACGCTCCCAGCTCCAAGATCTGGACGTGAGAATCCAGGGGAGTCAAATAATACTCCCCAGGCGAGTGTAGAAGCAAAACCAAGTGGTGAAGCAAGGTGAGCACAATAATGCATATATCAAGTAGGAAATACTCAGGAGGCAGATAGGATAGAGCAGGTAAGAATAGACATGGCATGAGAATCATAAAACAGGAAATCCGAATAAAACCAATCCGAGCTACCAGGTAGTTATGACATAATACTCGTAAAACATGAAATCCGATATAAAGTCCGGGAAAAGCAAATACGGTAAGGCACATCACGGATTCATAGCTATTTAAGATGCAGGCTTTGGTATGCGTCCCATTCCACGTACCTCTACTTACAACTTAAAGAGCCGGTTATTATGACACTTTATTATTACTCGTCTAACCCATATATCTAGGTATGTGGCTCGGTGTACGGCCAACTCACATACATCCATATAAAGCAAGTCGAGGTTGTTATTGGAAATCAGCGGTTGTATCAACGAACTATGTTTACAGTGGGTCCCGTGCATGCCCGGGACCACGGTCCAGGATTGTTCCGTTGCATGGAAACGGAAGCCAGCCGCAAGGCTAAACAGGAGGGACTTATGTATGCCCTTATCAATCAGGAATAAGGGAGCCAGCTCTCCCCTCGGTCCCCTGGAGTACCACAGGTCAGACCGGATATATAGTGCACAACCTAATGCCACTGTAAACACGAACACATATCGATATCCGCATGTTTCCCCCGACCCAATACAAGTTGGTCCTTTTTAGGATTTATTAGTTTAATTATCACTTTACGGGAATAACAGGAAATGGACATGATCAGGAATCAGGAGTACATAAATACTATATAGTCAGGTCGCTGCATGTAAAGCAGGAATACAATATACAGGTCACTGATCATGATACAGGATAATAAGTCAAGTTCCCGTAAAGATGACAATCACAAGTCAAGTACATCATGCTGGGTATAAAGTGATAGCATGATAGGATGGTGATATTAGTAAACAACCAAGCATAGCAAGATATTGGTAATAGTCTGGGTAAGTCAGGTCATAACAAGAGAGTCAGGTCAAATAGTAGCAAGCCAAGTGGTTAGGTGATAACATACAAGATATCAGGTGATATACATGTGTTAAAGGAAGCATGTAACTAATAAGTCTGAAGTAATAGCAAGTGTTAACATAACTGAAATCCAGAAGTCAACGACCACGAAGGGTCGGCCACGCATAGCATAAAACAATAAAAGATATAAAGCATGAAATACAATACATGAAGACTAGAGCGAGAATACTATCATAATCAATGGAATGAGAAGCAAGAGGGTAGCGAGTGAGAACACTCGCCTGAGTCACCAATATACCGAAATATCCGAAATCCACGGAAGCTTGGGATGCGCCACAAACCTGATATAAATATGTAGAGTGAAGAGGAGAGAGAAAGAGAGAAGGGAAGATGATGTTTGTCAAGTGACAAGTCAAGTAACACCAACATATGATATAAGTCTAGAGGATAAGGTTCATATTCAAGAAAGAAATCAACTATGACAGACAGGCAAAGTTAGTCGACTAGGATGGAAGAGTAGTCGACTAATAGTGGAGTTAGTCGACTAACAGTAGGGTCTGGTCGACTAAAACTGTGTAACAGAGAGTTGGGTTTGGTTTCAGGGAATAGTTAGTCGACTGGAGTAAAATAGGTAGTCGACTAACAGATACTCTAAGTCGACTAATAGTATGGTCAAGTCGACTAGAACTGAGATACAGAAAGTTAAGGTTTCTGGTTCAGGAAGGGATTAGTCGACTAGGTTAAAAATGTAGTCGACTAGGGGTCTCTAGTCGACTAGGGAAATAAGTAAGTCGACTAAAACTGTGATTCCGAGAACTGGTTTCACAGGACATGATAGATTAGTCGACTAATGGTTAGGTCTAGTCGACTAATCGACTGGAAACAGCAAACAGAACAGATTTCTAGGGTTTTGTTTGATGGTCAAATAATCATGGTTTGAAGACATAATTTGTACAAGATATGAATACTTAAACATGCTAAGAATTAACCAAGTCTAGGTGATTGAAATTACTTACCAAAAAGGAGTACAAGTAAAGGAGTGATGGAGGTAGTGTTGGAAGTTGTTGATGAAGAAGAAGGTGGTCAGGTGAGAGAGAGAGAGGGAGCAGGAGAGAGAAAGGGAGTGTGCTCCCAGGAGAGAGAGAGAGAGAGAGAGAGAGAGAGAGAAGAAACCAGGGAGAGAGAGAGAGAAAGAAGGGATCCAGATCCAGGGAGAGAGAAAGAGAGAGAAGGGGGTTGCCCCCCCCTTGGCTCCCGCACACAGCGCCCCCCCTTTGGGGGCGCTCGGCCTGGCCGCGGCCAGGCGGCGGCGCCGGGCGGCGCTGGCCGCCGGCGGAGGAAGAGGGGGCTATGCCCCTCAATCAGAGAAGGGAGGGGGCTGTGCCCCCTCCAGCAGAGAAAGAGGGGGGCTTTGCCCCCCTCAGCCCTCGCACAGGGGCCCAGGCGGGCCCCCTGGCCGCCCACGGCCGCCGGCACAGCGCCGGCGGCGCCAGAACCCGGGGT
This sequence comes from Agave tequilana, assembly GCA_038442645.1. NCBI lineage: Eukaryota > Viridiplantae > Streptophyta > Magnoliopsida > Asparagales > Asparagaceae > Agave > Agave tequilana. The sequence goes on along the minus strand of JAVJIF010034042.1, from coordinate 42,644 downwards.
GGCGCCGGCCACCCCGAGGAGGAGAAGGAGGGGGCTGCTGCCCCTCCACAGCGGCGCACAGAGGCCCCCTGGCCGCGCCCAGGCCGCCGGCCTCGCGCCGGCGGCGGCCTGCCCACGCCGGGGCGCCGGAGGAAGAGAGCTCGCCGGCGGTGGTGGTGGTTGGCCGGAGCTAAGGGAGGAAAGAAAGGAAAGAAAAGAAAAGGAAGGAAAGGAAAAGAAAGAGAGAGGAAAAGGAGGTGGCCGGAGATGGGGGTTCTCCTCGCCGGCGTCGTGGTGGCCGGAGGCGCCGGCGAAGTTAGTGGCCAGAGGTGGCCGCCGGTTGGGTGGGCGTCGCTCAGATGGAGGAGGAAAAGGAGTGAAGGGAAAAAGAAAGAAGGAAGAGAGAAAAAGAAAAGAAAAAGAAAAGAAAAAGAAAAAGAAAGAGAGAGAGTGTGATGGGAGAGGAATTAATGAGGGAGAGGGGAGTGTGTCTCCCACGTGGAGGGGAGTGGGTGGAGTTGGTGGGAGAAAAGATTAGGAAAGAAGGAAAGAAAAGAAAGGTTTGAAAAATAATATTATTATTTATGGTCACGAAATATCGACTGTTCCGGAAAAAATCCCAAAAATACCCGGAGGTGGAAAACGTCATCCTGATGAATAATATGAAATCGGTTTTCAGAAATAAAATCTCATTTTCAAATTAAAAATCCAGAAGCCAACCGCCGATACCGGTCTACCCCGGGTCGGCCGGATTTTGATAAATTCCGAAAAATCCCAGAAAACGCATTAAAGAATAAAATATGGTTTTAAGAAGTAAAGTGAAAGCGGAATTCAGAAATTCAATTCCAATCGTCCCGGAATCAACCAGCGATACTGGCCGATACCGACTCCGGTGGAATTTTCATAAAATCATAAAATCCTCAGAAAAAGAATGTAGGTAGAAAACATGCTTCTAAGAGATAATGTCTAAAGGACCATCATGAAATTCCTAACTGTTTGAGAATTAAAAATCCAGGAATCGGTCAGCGGCACTGGCCGACACCGGTTTTGAAGAAATTCATTTTAATTCCAGAAAAATCTAGAAAATCATAGAAAATATATAATAATGGAAAATAATATTTAAAACTAAAATCGGTCAAATCTAATCACCGGAAAGACCAAATCGAATAATATACTATAATCGAGTTCCTAGTTCGGACTGGGACTGACTCCGAGTCCACGAATCCAAATCCAAGACAAAACAATCATATAAGGAATTCATAAAGCAAAACAAATACAGGAAACAAATCGAAAAAATACGATCGGAAAATCTGAATACGCAACTAAGTACGTATTCCGGGAACGGGGTATTACAATATATTTAATAACAAGAGAGATTATATAGTTTTTTTTTTCTTTCTTTCTTATCAAGAAAAGAAATCGAATCCTAATATGATAACTATTAGAGAGATCGAGAATCACAGTAAATTTAGGGCTTGTAATAAATATGGCCTCCCAAGATAAAAAAGAAGGAAAGAACGCTTATTTGTGTAATGACAAGATACAACTAGTTGTGCTTCTTGGTTGTATATTTATACACATATTGATCGCATGTTTACACTGATTTAGAAGAAACAATAGAAAATATTGATTGAGAAAGAGAATAAGAAACACATAATGCATGACTCCCATGAGACCTATGTGTTCCTTTCTTCATGGAGTGATTTTTCGATCTGGTTGATTTCATGAGGGGTTTCTTTCATGTAGATCATATTTTTTCACATGAGTCATGTGTTGTCATTGATATATCTAACACCCCCCGCAAGGAAGCGGGTTCGAAAGAACCGAGAGCTTGGTCTTCTGTATAAAAAAAATCTTAATGAGCTCAAAGGCTTAGTAAGGATGTCTGCTAGTTAGTCTTTAGTGCTCACAAACCGAGCATCTAGGACTCCATTGGCTACATACTCCCGCACAAAATGAATATCGATTTCAACATGTTTGGAGCGTGAGTGACGGATAAGATTGACCGAGGATATGTTGCACCGAGATTGTCACAGAGAACTATTGGGGGAGATTGCAGAAGTCCAAGCTCACGAAGTAATGACTGCAACTAAACGACCTCTGCTGCAGCATTGATCACGCCTCTATACTCTGCCTCAGTGCTGAATCGTGCCACAGTGCACTGCTTCTTCGACTCCAAGAAATGAGATTTGTACCAAGAAAGACACAATAGCCACGATGGATTTTCAATCATCGATCAACCCCGCCCAATCTGCATCGGTGTAAGAGGTAAGCTGTACAGAAGAATGACAAGAGAGAGAAAAATGCCATGCTGAATGGTAGATTTGAGGTGCCGGAGGATCCGTTTTGCAGTGCTCTAATGCTCATATATTGGAGCTTGCATAAACTGAGCGACCTTGTTTACCGAGAAAGAAATATCGGGTCTGATAAAACTTAGGTATTGTAGAGCCCCAACTGTACTTTGATAGATAAAGGGGTCAGAGAGAGGTTTGCCAACAATTTTGGAGAGCTTACAAGAAATAGCCATAGGCGAGCTGACGGGCTTGACATCATTCATCTTGATCCAGAGATGTAAGTCATAAATGTACTTCTGTTGAGAGAGAAAGAGACCTGAGGGTGTACGGTGACACTCCACGCCCAAGAAATAGTGCAGCGGGCCAATGTTTTTTAATGAGAACTCCCGGCCTAGTTCATGAATAAGACGAGTGACAGCCCGTGAGTCATTGCCTGTGATGATGATGTCAGTCACATTGATAAGAATCAAAAGTAGATCTGTCTCGATCCGTCGGAGGAAGAGAGACATGTCGGACTTAGAGCCCACAAAGCCCATTTGACTAGATAACTGCTGAAGCGAGAAAACCAGGCCCGCGGAGCCTGTTTGAGGCCATAGATACTGCGGTGAGGTTTGCATACATGATTGGGATGAGCGGGATCGATGAACCCCGAAGGTTGTTCCATTTAGACTGTCTCAGTAAGAAATCTTGTAAAAATATATTATTCACATCCAACTGTCGAATACACCAGCCTTGGAGGCGACCAAACTGCACACGGTACATACAGTGGTCGGTTTGATGACCGGACTGAATGTCTCACCATAGTCTAATCCTGATTGTTGATGAAAACTCTTGGCCATAAGGCGGGCCTTATACCTGTCAACAGATCCATTGGGTATGTTTTAACTTGAAACCCATTTTTAGCCACCAGATTTATGGTAGGGTTGTACGGCACAAGAGACCAGGTTTTATTCTTAATCAAGGCATTCATCTCAGTGTCCATTACCTGGCGTCACTTGGGATCTTTAGAAGCTTGCGTGAAACATGTGGGCTCGACATGAGAGGTGACTAAGTCGGCTATGAGACAGGTAAGCATGGGATATCGGGTGGCTAGCCAGACCTTTAGTATTCTGGTGTTATCTTGTGTTCTGGTGATCCATCACTCCTGTGTTTTGATGACCATATGATCGGTTCTGATAGAAGGAGGACTGGGAGAGGCCGAGGATGAGGACGATGAGGACTCATCAGCTGACGCTGGTGAGGTGGTGGAGAAGGAGTATATGAAGGAGGTGGTGGAGGAGGAGAAGAGTTAATGGTGGGGCCCGCAGGAGAAGAGGGTGCTGGAATAATGGAAGGTAACAAAGACGTGGAGATGGGGATCGGTGGTGAGGGCGTGGGAGCAGAGGGACAGAGAGAGGACAGGGAAGACTAGAAAGGAAAGGAGGACTTGTCGAACACAATATCCCGGGAGATATAAATACGACTAGAGGGGACATGCAAACATTGATAGCCTTTATGTGAAGCCGAGTAACCTAAGAAGACATATTGACTGAACTGAAAATCAAATTTTTGGTATGGACGCAGATTAGGATAGCAGGCACAACCAAAAATACGTAAGGAAAGATAGGTGCTTTATGAAATAATTTCTGATAGGAAGAGAGATTGTGGAGGACGAGATAAACATTCTATTGATGAGAAATGAGACGGTTTGGAAAGCATAATGTCAATAAAATGGAACATTTGACAGGGCCAGAAGAGTGAGAGTGGTCTCGATAAGGTGGCGGTACTTTCTCTCTGTGCAGTGGCGGACATAGGTGGGGGCGAGTGGGGGCGGTCGCCCTACTGAAATCCGCGCATATGTACAGGAATATGGGGCGGTCGGGTTTGTAAAAATATTTGGGTCGGGTTGTAATTGTCGGGCCGCCCGCCTTAAAAATAACTCTAGCTCCCCTCTCTCTGTATCTCCCTCCCAGCGCCCCCACCCTCGATCCTCTCTCCCCCCTCCCAACACCTTTACCCCGATCCTCTCTTCCTCCCAGCGCGATAGTGCCCCCACCGTCCACCCCACCCCCGATCCTCTCTCTCCCTCCTAGCACGGGCCCGGCAACGCCCCCACCCCGCCCCTGATCCTTTCTCTCCCCTCCAACGCGGCAGCGCCCCCAGCCTCCGATCCTCTCTCCCAGAGCGCTAGCGCCCCCCACTGGGCCAATCCTCTCAAACTATTAATTTTTAGAGCTATTAATTTTTAGTCGGTAATTCAAGTCTTTTTTCAGGTTTTAACATGTTTTTAGCAAGTAATTCAAACTAGAAGATGTTTTTTTTTGCAAGCTTACAACTATTAATTTTTAGAGATCATCGGCGGAGAAAATTTGAGAGTGGATCTCTATATTTTGAAATTTTGAGGTAATTCAAGTTTTCAAATCATGTCGTTATCATAACCATTCACATATAAAAGTAAAATTGATGAGAAATCACTTGTGATTAGTTTTTTGTTAGGAAAATGTGATTGGATTTTGTGAATTATGACTTAGATTTTCGGTATTAAGATGTGTTAATGAATAAATTTGTCTGCCACTTTCAGTTAATTTATGAGAAGATTAAAGGAAACATTATAATTTAGAGTGGTCGCCCCTCTATCTTGTTAATAATATCGAAACTTGAGATGTGTTATTAACTTTTATAAATTTTCAATTTGATTCATAATATCTTCGCCCCCACTAAATGAGAATCCTGCGTACGCCACTGTCTCTGTGGTGTCATTTTGGGCGCTAGTGTGTGGACAAGATATGCGATGAGCGATATCCTAAGAAGACAAATAAGGTCTGAATTTGATGAACTCGCCACAACCATCAGTTTAGAGTGCTTTAATGGAACACCCAAAAATCTTTTTTCTTTCTCTCTTATCAAGAAAAGAAATCAAATCCTAATATATTAACTATTAGAGAGATCGAGAATCACAACAAACTTAGGGCCTATTAAAAAAAATGGCCTCCCAATCTCCAGGCTAATAGTATCAAGAGGTGATGCAGATACTTTGAGAGGCAACAAGATTTTCCAAAGCCAGCAGATGAATAAACCAAGCACATAAATACATTGATCAATGCCAGCCGTAATACACAGGAGGATTTGGCCTGCCAGAACTCGGTCATAACAATGGCAAAATGAAGCGCGTGCCATGCATTGATCCCTTCTCGGTTCTAATCTGATGAATATATGCATATTTTTAAGTGCTTTGAACGAGTATTCAGCTGCAATTAATTATGTTAACAATCGGCAGAGGGAGAAGGAAGAGAATCAGATGAAACCAAAGCAAGCATGAACACTGGAGACAAAACTGGCATCCTATATAATGGGGGCAAGTCTCGCTATAAAAAGCACAGATATAGCCCATAAACTTGAGCAGAGAAACAATTAACTGAAGATGGTGATGGAGAATTCATTGGCAAAGATAATGCCAGTGATCCTACTGCTTGTTGGAGCTTTAATGGCAACTGTGAGTTGTTCCCATGAGGTCTCCTTCACTGAGTGCGGCGAAGACGAGTACTACGGCTCTCTTCTCCCTCAGTACCTCAGGAACCTCGACCTCGTCCTCTAGGAGATGAAGGCGGAGACGAAGCCGAGAGCAAGAGCAGGCCGAAAGTGTTCGGGAGAGCTTCTTGTTTCTCTTCCTTGACGACGAGCGTGGAGGGATGCACCTCGTGCCTCGACAAGGCAATCAGGGCCGTCAAATCCGAGTGCAGAAACAGCACCCGGGTGAGCTCTGGGACTGCTGCTGCTGGCTGCAGCCTTCGCTACGACTAGGGGTGGTAGACAGGTCGCGACCCGCCACACCCGATCTGACCCGACCCGGAGTTAGCGGGTATGGGTTTGGGCTAATTGGGTCGACCCATCTGACCCGATTATCAAATGGGTAGGTCGACCCGGGCCTCCTCCCCTTCAATCTCCTCCACCGCCGCCACCGCCTCCTCCCCTTGACCTAAATTAAATTGTCAAAAATATGCGTGAGCCCAATTTTGAACATGTGACCTCTAGTGTATAAGTTTAGTGTGATGACCAACCATATCACTAAACAATTTAGTAAAATAGCGTAAAGAAATTGTATTTAAGGCTTAATAATCGGGTCAAATGGGTCGGGTCGGGTCGACCCGATTAAGTCTGGGTCGGGTCTGGGTCTGAATTTTTGACCCATATAATAAACGAGTCGGGTCGACCCGACCCGATTATTATATGGGTCGAGCAGTAATTGGGTCGGGTCGACCCGACCCGACCCAATTGCCACCCTAGCTACGACAATGTTAAGATCAGGGTTTGAATTCGATGGAATATTGTGATCGTACTTGTCTGCACAGGATTGATCTGTTTTCAGTTGTTTGTTTCTATTGTGTTGTGATGGAGTGAGCCGAGAGTCTCTACTTGTTGTGCAGCAGTTGTTATTTTCATTAATAAATTTGTTCGTTTGATTTATGTATGAAGATCGTCATTGTGCAGTTTTTTTTCGCTGCATTAAGAAACTGCAAATAGCAGGTTTGAAAGGACAAAAGCAGCAGATAGAAAGAAGCACACTTCATGGGGAGAAATGGCCATTTTTAAATTAAGAGATGAAGGGAACAAGAGAGTGACATTACAGATTGGAACATTACAAGCCAAAAAATGGGATTGTGAATAATTGTACAATTGGTAGGGTGAAGGCAACAAGATGAGCCAGGGCTTTCAACAGATGGAAGAACAAGTGAATCCCAGCTTGCCCGCCCCCCAAACTAATTTCGTCGCCACTGCTTCTGGCGGCTGAAAACATCGGTCCGGCCTTCTTGTCCGGGACACGGCCTCCCCTCTTCATCGCCTTCACAAAATATTTTGATGGCCATACCTTCTCGAGGCCCAGCAGTCATCCCCTCAAAAAACAAGGACCCTTTTGCTGGGTTGACTCCCTCTTGAATGGCGAAATTTCGTGGGTTGCACAATGAGTTTCAACCATTTGGTGGGGAAGGTCTGGAATTTGGTGGTACAAAAGGCACAGAGCCTCTGATTCTACCTGGAGCATGGGTTACTGGGTTCCATCGATCAAAAACGATACGCCCTCCTCTGCCCATCCTCCCATGGAACTGGTAGGGCAGCTCAATGGAACAGTTTTCGATCGGAGGATCTGGTGGTGGTACAATGCCTGCGGCGGCCAACTTATGGGGCTCAAGAGGTCTTGTGAACAAGAAAAACGGGTCAAACGGGTCCTGCATTGCACATAACATACTTAGATGCAAAATCATTATTCTCAAATGATGATAAATGAAGTGACGCAAACAAGTGTCCCTCTCAAGAACAAAAAGAACATATCTTCTAATTTGATTAGAAGAGTCAATGCAAAATAGTAACAAAAAGTTTACTTCAAAATTTCAAAGTCGCAAATTTAATCTACTTTATCCTCACTATAGATTTCAAAAGGGAAAAAAAAAAAAAAAGAATATTCAAAGTCAAATCCAAAGTTCATCTTCTTCCTCTTCACAAAATTCTAAATGAAAATCATGCAAATTTATAAATTTACTTCATCTTCTTCCTCTTAATTTTACAAATTTCTCTTAAACAAAAATCTAACAAAAAAAATTTATCACACCCATAGAACGATCCCCTCCTCACTGCCGCCACCGGCGATCACCACGTTGTTTTTGTCATCAACGACCCCCACACCTCCCCCTTTATTGTCTCTTCTAGTCCATCTAATGCTTTTAATTTGGGATAAAAAAGTCCTCCGTGTGACTGGGGGCATAAATGTTATTGCATATGGCCCAATTATTTGGCCAGACTTGGTGGGGTTAGAATCAGCTACTCTCCAAAATGGCACTCCATTGTCCCGTTTCAAGAGAACTCCGCACAGTTGTAGCTACTCTTGCTAATTCTTGCCAACTCTTGCTACCAAACAAGGCCCAAGGGTGACATAGAACATGCAAATTGTCAATATCAACCCCACCCATTTGATTCTATATATGGTATCTTGTTTGTTTGCGAGGGTGCAAGGATATGTATGTGCATACGAGTGTTTTGTTTTGGTCTTGGTAGTAATTTTATTCTTTAGTATTTCTTATAACAAGCAATGCTTAGAGGTTATTATTGTCAAAATATGATTTACCAACAAAACCAATAAAATAGCCAATGGAAAATAATGGAAAGAGTCATGAAAGAAGGCAAGCATACCGCCACCTGGAGCCAGCCGTTTGGAAGAGGTCGCCGATTTAACTCTCGCTTCATTCTTACCGTGGGGATCTTCACCCGCTTGGAATCCACAAAGCACAGATGATGCACCGCAGCAGGTTGAGCATGAGTGCGAGCATTTGTGGTATCGTCTGAATCCATGAGATCATCCTCACTTGATCCAAACTTAGAAGAGAAAAATTGGAAGCTTGGAAAAGTCGCCCCATCTTCAATAAGTTGTGCTTCATTCTGAAGGAACAGTTTATAGGTCAATTAGCACTAAATACAGAGATTCTGTGCAATTTGAAGGGAGCCTCTTCCCACATTATTAGAACTAAGGGGGCATACAAGCTCAGATTTGAAACAACAGAAGAGACAATCTTAAGAGTGGTAGTAAGCTACAAAAATATCTATTAATTGAATCCTTATATTGTTCGTTGGAAAAAACCCAACAAATAAATAGACAACCACTCAATTAATATTGAAAATATGATAGTAAGTGATTAAAAACTTCTGAGAAGCGGTCAGCGGGAGAAAAAAGAAAAGAAAAGAATACAAAGTACTGAGTCTTGCTGCCGATCACCTCCATCCAACATTAGTGTTTTAAGTGAAGATATTGATAAATTATCAAAGCATGGTATCAGTCATCTAAATCCCATCTCCTACCCAAATGAGATTGTGGCAGACCATGTTATGGGTAAAACATTAGTCTACCAGTGAAATAAATACATCCACCATTGATAACTTTATACAGAACAGAAGTACTCTATCATTCGGGTCAAAATATCAAAACAACAAGAAGTCATTTTCAATTCTAACCTAACCATTATCCCGCAATAGGGGGCTACACGAGCAAGAATATGAACAAAAAGACATTGATCACCGCCACCACATCCACTGTAAACAAACAAACTCCACCACCAACTCCAATTAAACACATCGAGAATGGAATCAGTTGGTTCTTCCTTATTCTTTTCTATTTAACTTTTCACATTTCTTCTCTTATTTTCCCTTCATTCTTATTCCCTCCTTTTCTTTATTTTTTCAAACTCCGCATGGTTTTATTCTTAATTGGTAGTTTATTGTGTTTGATGCTTGTGCAATCTGTTACTAAATCTTTTTTATACTAATTTTTCGCTGATATCCATATCTCACTACAAAGTTGTTAAAATTATTCAGAGGGAAAAAGAAGAAGCTGACTCAAAGCCTCAGCACACACTACCCACTAAGCGGCCGCCTAGGTGCCTTGACAGCCGCTTAAGCAGCTAGCTCACCTAGCTAGTCTGTTCAAGCCTTATAAATTGTATAGTGTTGCTGTCAAAAAAAAAAAAAAATTGAATGCACTTCAGTATCACCCAACAAAACTCAAAAAGTGGATGTACATCTTGCCCATTTAAGTATAAAAGTTGTATGTGGTTAAACAACAAGGATAGTATTAGAAGACCAAACAGTTAGAACAAAAGGTTAATATAGGAGACGTTGCCACCCGTTTGTTCAATACCTGAACTTGAACTCGGGGAAGTAGCTTAGGGTCCGTTTGTTTCCCCGTAAAAGGCCGCAAAATCGCAAGTCGTCAAACCTCTTTTCCATTTTCCGCTGTTTGTTTCGCTGCAAAACAACTTGCAAAATACAACTCTCATTTCCTATTTGCAGTTGCTACAGTTAAATTTGTGGTCATATAAATCTCACTTTTACACTCACATTTTCCCACTTGCATTTGCTACAGTTAATTTTGTGGTCATGTAAATTCTACTTGTAGTACACTTACAGTCCCAAAGCAGTTACTTGATAATCAATATATAATTTAATATTATTAAATATTTAATATTTTTAATATTTTTAATAGTGTTTAATTTCTTATCTAATTATTTTATATTTGTATTTTTAGTTTTTAATTATTTGTAATATTGTTTTAATATTTAATATTTAATTATTTTAATTTAATATTTTTAGTTAATATTGTTATTTAATACTTATTATTTTATTAATATTTACACCAATTTTCTTAATATTTTATTTAGATTTAATATTTTATTAATAACAATAATATGATTTACTATAAAATTATTATATATTTAATTTATTTATTTCTTAATATAAATAATTACTTTATTAATATTATAATATACTTTAAAATTATATTAATATTTTATTATGTTAATATTGTAATAATATTTTATTATTAAATTTATAATTATATTTTACTTCGTTTATTTTATATTTTTATAATATTACAATATTATTATAATAAAATTTAATATATAATAATCTTAAATATTTTATAATATTATAACTATATTTTATTATTTTTCTTAAGATTTTTTTTAATATTTATGTTTTATTAGTATCCTTAAAATTTTATTAATGTTCTTTATATTTTCTTAAAATTTTATAATTATTTATTTAGTTAATATTTTAGTAATATTTTACTAATTTTACAAATATTTTATTAATATTATTGTTATAATTAAAATATTAATATTTATCTCAAATTTATTAGTAAAATTTAACTTTCAATAGTATATTAATTTAGTATTTATAATATTTAAATTACTGCTACAGTTAATTTTGTGGCCAACTTTTTCACTTACACTTTAAAGTTATCAATCAAACACCGTAAAACACATATACTTTCTCATTCACACGTTCACTTTATCAACCAAACACCGTAAAACACAATATACTTTTTCATTTACAATTTCACTTTACCAACCAAACACTGTAAAACACAATATATTTTCTCTGCTACAGTTCACTTTTTCCATTCTCATTTACGACTTACGACTTGCGACGTTTTGCGGCAAAACAAACAGGCCCTTAATCTGTCGAGAAGAGCCAACCTGTGCATGAAAGTAAATAGATACACGAGAGAGATCGAAGGAAATTGCAAATACATGATATTAATTTTGGCACACAAGAAAAAAACACACCACCAGGTTTGGATGCTAGTGGATCATAAATTGAAAGAGAAGTCCATAAATGTAAAGAAAATTAGAAATAGAAAATTACCAATAAACTTTGTATTAGGAAAAACATGACAAAGATTGTTACCCATGTAGACAAAAAGTAGTTTTTGAAACACATGAATGAATTTTTTGAAGGAATATCAAGGGGGAAATGTATTTGAAGGAGGTGATCTATCATCTAAGTGATCTTTTTCGCACTACAGGGGACACGAGGAGGCACATAAAGATCATGTATGAGAAGTAAAGCAAGAAATAGGAGATCTAGTTAAGAATTTTACAAAATCATATAACCTTATAGTAGCAAATGTGTGTCCGTCAAAACAAGATGAAACCAACAACTTAGAGGACCTCGGTTCTCAAGGGAAGAATATTAGGCGAGTTAAAGGGGAGAGCCCATCCGAGTTTCAATTACAGGGCACCCAGCTAAGTGTACTTACTTTTCAAAGAAAGAAGAAGAACAGAAAAGTGGATCAAGCTGGAGTCAATTTTTGTCCTTAGACTCCTTACTAAGAGGATAATAGGTTAAGAAGAGAGGACCGTAAAGCTTTGCTGGGAGAAAGCCTCACAACTTAACAAACTAGACTAACAAAGAAATGGATGGGACGAACTAAAATGAAGAAGAGACCAAAAACTAGATTGTGAAAATTGAAAGGTGACGAGTTGAAACAAAGAGAAAATGATAAAGAAATAAAAACGAAGAAATTAGCAATATTATCTGGCATAGCGTGTCAGTTGTACTGAGAACAACAAAGGAGATCGTTTGAGAAAGGTAATGGATTACTTTCCATCTAAAATTAGCTGGTTGAACGAAGAAGTCCAGGGATAGATAATTGAAATGAGTTTCATATAAAAAATTGACAAAAATGTAGGAATAGTACACAAGTTAGCAATATGAGGAAGCAATGAAAACAGTTAGGAGGCTAAATCTAAAACATGTGAGAACATAAACAAGAAGATGGAAACTAAAGAGGGAGAAAGAAATATATATAGATAAGCTTGCGAAGGTGATTAGAGGTCATAGAATCTTAGCTATATAAACGTGATTTATGTGGCAGGGAAACACAAAATCTTAGTAGACTCTGCAGCTAAGACAAGGTGTACTCCAAAAAAAAAACATGGACAAAGAATGCTAGAAAAAACATGTGGTGTTTGCTAAATGTACAAGGCAAGTCCCTGATGAATGGATGAAAAGGATTTATGTATTCAACCAAAAATTACGGGTAATGAGTTTGTAGTGGTTGTAAGACCCAAGTAAGAATCCTCAATAAATTTTAGTCCCCTAACACCTGATGAAAAGAATAAACTTTCCATTAGTAAAAGCCTCGCAAGGAAAGAAATTTTTCATCCACCCCAACCCCCTTACACTCCTAGGCACACCAAAAGGAACACACGTGATATAGATATCGACAGAGAGAGAGAGCACTTGCATTCTTCTAGGAATCAAAAACCCAATAAAAATCAAGGAAAAGAGATGGGAAAAAAATTGTCCCAGCTAGTTTTGCAAAAGTCAGGTCGCCCAATCCCTACCCATGAGAACCCACACTTGTATAACAAGCAAAACTCAATGATGATGATACCAAGTAAAAGCAATTAGCCTTGTCCTAGCTAATTTTACAGTTCAACTAGGTGACGCAGAACAAAATAGGAAAAACTAGATTTTGTTGTGGGTTTGGGGAAAAAGAAAATAAAGGCTTCACACCGAGGAAATCGCTCTCCCAATCCACGGTTCAAAGGCTCGGCCGAGTCGGGGACGAGTCGGCCGAGTCGTATCCGTCTTGGCCCGCTCCGAGACGAGTCCGAGTCACGAGTCGGTCGACTCAACTCAGAGGAGACTGACTCGGCCGAGAATCAGAGTTGACTCGGTTGACCCGGCATTATGATGTTGATTTTGTGCCTCATCGCAATTCAATATGAAAATAACTACATTAGCATGTATTTATGAATGTAATTTGTGCAATTTATTATATTGTGCATGTATTTTGATATGCTTATACTGACGACGCGTGTATTTATTCTTTCGCTTTATATTTAGCGTGCTAGGTGATATATTTTGGACATGTGATACATGAATATAGATGTCTACATTTTTTTAAGATTTATCGTGATTTTTTCAGAATTTTTTGAGCTTTCTAAGTAGCGTTTTGCGCGTATCGCCCGATACCAATTCGAGTCGCCGAGACCGATACGTCTCAATGCCTGCCGAGTCGGCGGCTGAGGCCGCGACTATGAACCATGTCCCAATCTATACTTCACATACAAAGATTTCAAAACACGATTAGGATTTCAAATGTTTCCAATAGCTCAATCATCAATTCAAAATAAATCCCTACAAGGCTACAAGACTATTTATAGAAAGAGGCCATGTGCACTACTCGTACCTCAATTAAAGAAATAATAATACTCGTGCTCCTCACGTGCATACACTCAACTAACTAAAAAAAACAACCAATAAAACTAAATAAAAGAACTAGAAATTCTCCCCTATTGAATCACTGTCTCCTGCATATATAAGGCTTCCGGGTGATACCTATGACATGATTAGCATCAAAAAGATGTCAGGGATGGTTATCCTTCAATTCTTTGCACTAAAGACATCAACTCATACTCGAGTGGCGGTTGTACCTTCGTAGATTCAAGGCCCGGATCAGGGCCGCCGACAGAGAGAGGCACAGTGGGTTGGCTTCGTAGGCAAGATCAGTTGATGAGAAGGTAGAGGACGAGGTCGCTTGTGGAGGTTGATTGCGGAGAAGGAAAAGATCAATCGTAAGGTCAAAGCACCCTGTAGAGGTTGCATTGGGATCGCAACTATTGATTCGACGTTAAATCAGCATCAATCCACATCGGATCGACGTCGATTCAAGGCCGGTGGTCGGGCAAAAGTCGCGGTTGGTCGATTGCGACTGTCAGCATCGATTCAAAGATGATTAGGCGTTGAGTTAGGGTTATCACTTTTTCAAGTGAAAGGAAGATGACATTGAATAGTAGACTTTTTTTTGGATTTTGTGGAGGAAATCAAGATTTTATCTCTGATACCAAATTTGGCACAAAACGGAAGAGGAAAAACTAGGGTTCGTGGTCTATTGGGAAAAAAAAGAATTTAGGGCCTCACAACAGGAGAATTACTCTCCCACTCTATATTTCACGTACAAAGATTTCAAATACAATTTAGATTTTCAAAAGCTTTCAAGAGCTCAAATCATCTATTCTAAAATAAATCCCTACAAGAGTATATATATAGAATGAGGTTACATGCACTACCATGCCTCAAATCTCAATAAAAAAAATAAAAGAAATAATAAAAGACTACTCGTGCACTGCAGGTGCAAACACTCAACTAACTAAAAAACTACAATAAAACTAAATAAAAAAGTACAAATTTTCCCACCTCCATCTTCTGCGCAAATAGGGCTTCCAAGTCCCATCACCACACTCAGCCGAAACCTACCAACCAACCTGCAAGTGGGCTAGGTTCTGTTTTAGCTATAATAGGGCATATGGGTTGGAAAATACTCAACCAAGAAAATTGTAGTTCGATTTAATCCCCAATCTAGACCCATCTTGGACCAAAAACTGATAGACCCTAGTCAAATCAAACTTGCCCAACTACCAATATGAAAGCTTTACCTATGTCGCACGAACACTACTCCTTTGAAGCCATGTCATGATAGACACTACACTTCTGGCCATCCCAATCTTGTTCCATATGTATTACTGTTGGCCCAGAGGCCTTCCACTCTAGTTTTGATGATGATTAACTCATATAGTTATGTGTACTAATAATCTTGTGATTTTAGTTTCAGATCATTAATCAAGATATTAGTAGGTGATTAGCTTCAACAAGATAGTTTGGAAGCTTTCACATAGTGATTCAAGAGCCCGAGCGACAAGATCATATATAACACTCATTGGAGTCAAGCTCGGTGGATCACGAAGTTTTGGATCGAGTCAGTTTGGAGACGGCGCTCTACAAGAAGACTTCGGTACCCTAATTTAGTTTTGTGTTTAGATCCAAATTGTAAAGATTAGAATAGTATGATATGCTCAAGTTCACAACACACACGTTTCATGTTTTGAATATTGGTTTTCGGTTTTTCCGTTTTTGGTTTAACCGATCTTGGTTTCATGAATAGATAGATCAAAACAAGTTTACATGGTTTTATGTATAGTAGATTCATTCTATATAACATGCATACTTAACTTCCTAGACAAACTTAGTTTTGACTCGCTTATTCATGTGTTTTATGTTTTGGTATTTTTAACAAAACATATTTTGGAACTAAAGTCAAAAACATGGATATATATATGTTTAATGTATATAGGATTATATCCATATACATCATGCCTAAATGTTGTTTAATATCATGTTTTTGTATTTGGATGAGTTTTGGACAAAATGTATTTCCAATTCAAAAATTCAAGTTTTAGAAAATACAGTTTTTCATTTTGGTAAAATGATAAGACACAAAAATGTTTCAAAATGTTTGTTATTTGTGATGAAATTTTTATCACAAGTTTATATTTCAAAATAAAATGATAAAACTACTTTTGTGTAATTTTAGAGATTTTATGAGAATTTTTAGGATTAAAAATTACATATTTTTCTGACCAGAATTGCCTCTGCCAGGCTAGGTCGGTCGACCGTACCAAGTAGCCGGTCGACTGACACTGTCGACCGACGTGCACGGATACGTGCACGCTGGCTGCCCATAAGACGTCGACCGCACGGTCGACCGACTGAGAGCAGGTTGCTCTCTGTTTGTGCACGATCGACCGAGCGGTCGACCGACCAGAAAGCCGTTGCTCTCTGATTCTGGGGACGGTCGACCGCCTGGTCAACCGATGGCACAACGGTCTGAAATATGACCGTTGGACGGTCGACCGGCCGGTCGACCGCTGGTTCATTTTTGGCAGTTTCTGCTGCCAACGGTTATAATTTTCTGGGGGCTATAAATACCCCATAGGAAAGAGTTTTTCTTTAAGATTTTTTGTGCGAATTTTTTCTGACGCTCTAGTGTTTTCACAGCAATCAAAAGAAGTTTTTGAGCTTTGAATTGAACAATCTATTTGGTATTTTTGCTAGGGTTTGAAAAATCAAGAAAGGGTTTTTGGGAAAAGTGTTTGATTCAATTTCTTCATCTTGGTTTCTAGTTTTTCCCAAAGATTTTCTTTGAGTTTTTGATTTCCATTCCTTTGGTTTTCTCCACACTTGAGCTACATCTACTATCTTATTCTATAGGATCTTTGTGTGGGAAAAGAGATTGTTTGTGGTCTTTTGATCACCAAGTTGTAAACCCTTCATTTGCTTGGCTTTGTGCCTTTTACTCATTGTGTTGAGGAGGTTGTGCATTTGGATTGTATCCCTCAAGTTGTGAGGTGATCCTTGTGTTGCTTTGTGGTTGCCCTCAAGGTTGTGAGGTGATTGTTTGTTGGCTTGGAGTTGTGCCTCAAGGAAGAGGTTGTGTTTGTAAGGAGAGGAGTTGGGAACTCCTTGTAATTGTTATTGCCCCAAATCCTCGGTGGAGGTTCCCTTTGTGGGAGTCCTTTGTGGACAAGCTAGTGGACTTAAAATCCTTCTGGGTGAAGGCGGGGATGTAGAGCTGGGTGCTCGAACCTCGAAACATTTCTTATTGTTTGCGCTTGATCCCTTGGCTCTCTCTCTATATTGTGCCTTGCATAAATTCATATTGTTCATTCATAATTATTTGCTTGGCTTGTTTGAGTGTGCATCTCTTGTTAATTGCAATTAGTTTTTAAATTCCGCATTAAGTTCATTAGATTAGCATAATCACCTATTCACCCCCTCTAGGTGATTTTCAATTGGTATCAGAGCCTCCGCTCCTAATATTTAGGTTTAACCATCTAGGAGTGAGATCTTGGTTTGCTAATCTTCATTTGCATTTTTCATTTGCACACATTTAGTTTGCACTCATGGATAGCCCTCCTATGTTTGATTTTTCTAGATATGATTTTTGGAAGGCCAAGATGAGTAGTCATTTAAAAAGCCTAGGACATCTAGTTTATCAAGCCACTACTATAGAATCCTTCCCAAATGCTAGCAAGCATAGAAAGGCCAATGCATTAGCACTTAAGACACTTAGAGCATCTCTTAATGAAGATCTTTTACATGTGTTTGATCATTATGATTCGGCTTTTGCAGTTTGGAGCATTTTGACTTCTCCCGAGCTACCAAGGATTATCAACAAGTTGAGGAGATCTAGGAGAGACAAGTCCGACGAGCATTGCCTCATGGTCCAAGGGAAAGACTCCCTTGAGGTACAATCGGATTCTCAACTAGATGATAGCTCTAGTTTCTATTGCCATGATTGTTTTGAAGTTCAAAATTTAAATATGGAACTTGCTCAAAAGCTTGAAATTTTTTTGAAAAAACATGAACTTTTAAAAAAGAACTTTGATTTAAAAGAAGAAATGAAGGATTTATGTTCAAGTTTTGAATCGGTTTTGAAAGAGAAGGAAGAGATTACTAGTGAACGCGACTCACTAAGATCTCAACTAGACCTTGCACTAAAAGAGATTGATGTTTTGAAAAGCCAAAATGATTGTGATGATGTTGTGAAAAACAATGAGGTTTTATCTTCAAAATTGGATTTTGTTTTAAAAGATAACCTTGTTTTGAAAAATGAAATTGATTTCATTACTAAAGAATTAGATCTTGTTTTAAATAAAAATAAATCTTTGAAAAAGGATATAGATAATCATGTTTGCCATGCTAGTGTAGCTTCTTCATCTAGCATATCTATTGCATGCTCCACTTTATCTTCAACTATTGAAAATGATATAAATGTTTTAAAGAAAAGTGTTGATTGTTTGGGCTCCACTTTGAGCCAATGTGCTTTGAATCATACACGCTTGGAAACCTTGGTTCGCAAGAAACAAGTTCCATCTTTGCATGCACACTCTTCACGGCATACACATGCTTCCCACGGTCACCACCATCACATGTATGCTCATGTGTACACTTGTACACATTGTGGTCGAAAAGGTCACATTGCTAGATTTTGCTATGATCGTTTACATGTTGAAAATTTAGCAAATAATCTTGTTTGGGTTAGGAAAGATACTAACCCCTATGGACGCAAAAGAAAATGGGTACCAAAGACCACCCCTAAAATATTTGATGTAGGTGTGGGCTCTCGCATCACGTGAGAGTAGCGGGGCCTTGGAGTGGATGCGTTCCGTGCTTAAAGAAAATATTTGGATGCATCACTTTCAAGGGGAGTTTGGTGGAGAGGACCACCATTGGTTTGGAGAACTAGAGAGATGCCTTCATCGGTTTTTGGTATCGATTTCTAACTCCCGTTTATATTTGTATGCTTTTCATGTCGTTGATTTATAGCATGTCATGTTTTAAAGCTCATTATGATTATGCCATGTTTATTAGACTTTTGACATGCATGTATAGCTTTCGAGATCACCCATGTTTAGATGGACCAATTTGTTGTGTTCTCACCATTCGTTTAGCTATTATGTATATCATGATTCTAATAGCATGTGGATTTTCTTCATGATCATTCTTATGTCCATCATGTTGATTTATATGTCGTTTTATGCTTCATGATTTGAATATATGTTTAGATGTTAGTTTTCATGAAAACTAGGATTTATACCTGTACATAGAATGGGCCACAAGTAAATCTTTTTATGTTTGTGCTTGAATGCCTATTTGTACCCATTAAATGTGCTAGTATAGTCTAGTTTTGATGATTCATGCATTCTAACTTGTATTCCTATTTTGGACATGTTTTTATGATCATGTGTTTTCACTTCATATATATGTTTATTTTACCAAACCTTAAGATATACATGTATACCCCTTGAGTCATTTGCTTTTCATGCAAATCTTTATTATGGACTCAAATTGTGTTTAGGGATATGTATATATACTTTTTGTGTTGTCAAAACATACATATGCCTCGAAGTATAAATTGTTTTTAAATGAAATTTAGTTTCTCATGATTTTCATATTTAAGGAATTTCAATTGAGCTTAATTGAATATTTTCATGTTGATATGAGTCACATAACACTTGATCACTCACTTTATTAGTTTTCTCATGATTCTATTTTCATAAGTATGATACATGTCTTATGGAATTTGAGTATTTAGTGCCATATGATTTACATGTGTTTCATGAAAAATATTTATGTTTTGTTCCTTGTTTGAAGGATTTCGTACTAGTTAACAAGATTTCCCATTTAACTAGTTCGTATTCTTCTTATGGTAGAGATTTTCAACCGTATTCTATTTTCAAACCTATTTTTGAAAACCCCTACTTTCCAAGGGTGGTTGGATGGGAGATCATGCTCATGTATGCCTTATAGTGAAAATCATTTTAAACTTGAACATGATTGGGAGGCTAGGTAATATGAGATATACACTTGATCATTATTGTTGTTTCAATTGGTATCAATGTTGACATTTTTATATACTCATATAACTTTTGTATATGTATGCTTGCACTTCAAAGAATGTCAATTTCAATTGGTATCTAATTTTCATACATATATATGTTTTTATTTGTGCTTATTATATTCATATATCTTAGAGCACAAATTTTGATCATGATAAAGCTTATTTTATAATGACTATCTTGTTTCAATTGACTAGTTTTCAATTGGTATCCATATACAAGCTTTGCATGCTTTCATTTGGTATTTCATAAAGAGGGAGAAAACTTATATTTCATCTTTCAATTGGTATTTGATTTCCACTCCCATACTTTATGATTGAAAATTTCAATTTGGTATCATATGAAAAATATTTACAATTGGTATCA
Organism: Agave tequilana; assembly: GCA_038442645.1. NCBI lineage: Eukaryota > Viridiplantae > Streptophyta > Magnoliopsida > Asparagales > Asparagaceae > Agave > Agave tequilana. Next base: position 22,453 of record JAVJIF010034042.1, on the reverse strand, counting down.
AAATCCTTATTTAGAAATTCAAATTTTGTTATGTTTAATTTCAATTAGTATCAAGATTGTTTTCTTATAATTGGTATCAATGTTTATATGTTTCCTTTCAATTGGTATCAAGATGCTCTACTTTGACAAATTTTTTAATTGATATCTTAATTGATTGTCACCCTTTATTTACATAATTTGTGTTTTAGACAAAAAGGGGAGATCAGTGTTTTATTGCTTTAAAACCCCTTAGTTGATTCTTTGTTTCGAACAAAAAGGGGGAGAAGAATTTATTGATTTGTTTTTACTTGGACCCCTTTATTGATGATTGACAAAAATGGGGAGAATTATTTGAGAAAGATTTTGGTTTATATATGCATGTTTAAGTTTTGCATATATTAAGTTTAATTTAGTTTAATTTTAATTGGTATCTAGAGCATGTTTTGTTTTTGAACATTTCATTGTGTATCTAGAGCCTTTTTATTGTTTATGCATTTCTATGCATTCATGTTTAAGAGCCTTCATTGCATATTCTTTATGTTTATTTGTTTATGCATGAGTTAAGGGGGAGCTTCTTTGAAGCTTAACTTTAATCCATGCATATATAACTCCATGAGTTTTGTCATCATCAAAAAGGGGGAGATTGTTGGCCCAGAGGCCTTCCACTCTAGTTTTGATGATGATTAACTCATATAGTTATGTGTACTAATAATCTTGTGATTTTAGTTTCAGATCATTAATCAAGATATTAGTAGGTAATTAACTTCAACAAGATGGTTTGAAAGCTTTCACATAGTGATTCAAGAGCCCGAGCGACAAGATCATATATAGCACTCATTGGAGTCAAGCTTGGTGGATCACGAATTTTTGGATCGAGTCGGCTTGGAGACGGCGCTCTACAAGAAGACTTCGGTACCCTAGTTTAGTTTTGTGTTTAGATCCAAATTGTAAAGATTAGAATAGTATGATATGCTCAAGTTCACAACACACACGTTTCATGTTTTGAATATTGGTTTTCGGTTTTTCTGTTTTTGGTTTAACCGATCTTGGTTTCATGAATAGATAGATCAAAACAAGTTTACATGATTTTATGTATAGTAGATTCATTCTATATACATGCATGCTTAACTTTCTAGACAAACTTAGTTTTGACTCACTTATTCATGTGTTTTATGTTTGGTATTTTAAACAAAACATATTTTGGAATTAAAGTCAAAAACATGGATATATATATGTTTCATGTATATAGGATTATATCCATATACATCATGCCTAAATGTTGTTTAATATCATGTTTTTGTATTTGGATGAGTTTTGGACAAAATGTATTTCCAATTCAAAAATCCAAGTTTTAGAAAATACAGTTTTTCATTTTTGATAAAAATGATAAGACACAAAAATGTTTCAAAATGTTTGCTATTTGTGATGAAATTTTTATCACAAGTTTATATTTCAAAATAAAATGATAAAACTACTTTTGTGTAATTTTAGAGATTTTATGGGAATTTTTAGGATTAAAAATTACATGTTTTTCTGACCAGAATTGCCTCTGCCAGGCTAGGTCGGTCGACCGAACGGTCGACCGTACCAAGTAACCGGTCGACTGACACTGTCGACCGACGTGCACGGATACGTGCACGCTGGCTGCCCATAAGACGGTCGACCGCACGGTCGACCGACTGAGAGCAGGTTGCTCTCTGTTTGTGCACGGTCGACGGAGCGGTCAACCGGCCAGAGAGCCGTTGCTCTCTGGTTCTGGGGACGGTCGACCGCCCGGTCGACCGATGGCACAACGGTCTGAAATATGACCGTTGGACGGTCGACCGGCCGGTCGACCGCTGGTTCACTTTTGACAGTTTCTACTGCCAACGGCTATAATTTTCTGGGGGCTATAAATACCCTATAGGAAAGAGTTTTTCTTTAAGATTTTTTTGTGCGAATTTTTCCTAACTCTCTAGAGTTTTCACAGCAATCAAACGAAGTTTTTGGGCTTTGAATTGAACAATCTATTTGGTGTTTTTGCTAGGGTTTGGAAAATCAAGAAAGGGTTTTTGGGAAAAGTGTTTGATTCAATTTCTTCATCTTGGTTTCTAGTTTTTCCCAAAGATTTTCTTTGAGTTTTTGATTTCCATTCCTTTGGTTTTCTCCACACTTGAGCTGCATCTACTATCTTATTCTATAGGATCTTTGTGTGGGAAAGAGATTGTTTGTGGTCTTTTGATCACCAAGTTGTAAACCCTTCATTTGCTTGGCTTTGTGCCTTTCCCTCATTGTGTTGAGGAGGTTGTGCATTTGGGTTGTATCCCTCAAGTTGTGAGGTGATCCTTGTGTTGCTTTGTGGTTGTCCCTCAAGGTTGTGAGGTGATTGTTTGTTGGCTTGGAGTTGTGCCTCAAGGAGGAGGTTGTGTTTGTAAGGAGAGGAGTTGGGTACTCCTTGTAATTGTTATTGCCCCAAATCCTCGATGGAGGTTCCCTTTGTGGGAGTCCTTTGTGGACAAGCTAGTGGACTTAAAATCCTTCTGGGTGAAGGCGAGGATGTAGAGCTGGGTGCTCGAACCTCGAAACATATCTTGTTGTTTGCGCTTGATCCCTTGGCTCTCTCTCTATATTGTGCCTTGCATAATTCATATTGTTCATTCATAATTATTTGCTTGGCTTGTTTGAATGTGCATCTCTTGTTAATTGCAATTAGTTTTTAAATTCCGCATTAAGTTCATTAGATTAGCATAATCACCTATTCACCTCCCCTCTAGGTGATTTTCAATTACTTCAAAATCTATTTTGTACTGGCATGTCATAACATATCTTCTCCGTGTTGACGTGCCCGTCTTCAACCTCAGAGTTTTACATTTTTCTAAAATCAAGCATACCTGATAAAAAGCAACGAAAGAGGACGATTATTAAATATGGCACTTCTAATTTAAATTCAATAGTCTTCCTTTGATGGTGTTGGTTAGTTAATTGGGCTTCACAGTTCCGTAAGGAAACCCAATAGTTCAATTCAGTTACTAGTTGGTATTTATTGAGTTAATGACGACGCATTCCATTATGGAATCCAAAAGGAGTTTGGTCTTGTTTCATCCTGTAGTGATATAAAGGACAAAGTTCAATGAAATATCGAAGCGGAAAAGTACTCGAATTGCCTTAGGTTTGGATTAGCTCATTATCTCCCTATCCCTTCTTACTTGTTTTCCTTTCCACCAAACTTCTTCAGATTTCTTCTTTATTTCCCATCAGGACGGTGAGATTCTACAATGATTTTTCTTTCCATACAACTAAAGATGCAGGTTATACACGCATATGTTGAAATATTCTCTCCAAATTGATTTTGTTAGCTAATTCTTAACAAATATTGCTGCTCAGTATTTGAACCCGTGAATCAATTATATTAGAACCCTTTTGATCTTTTTTCTTCTCTTTCGGGCTGAATGCAAATCTGGAAAGATTGCAATTTGCAAAATTAATCAAAACCTTGCTTCTTCATTCAAAAACCAGCTCCAATTTCCAAATTTAAAGGGTAAATTCTTTGATCAGACCTTAAATCCTCCACTACAGTCAGCTTCCTTCCATTCTTTGCAGTTCTTTGCTTTTGTGCTCCGCTTTCACAAAGCAGGAAAAAAAAACAAAGAACAGAGAAAAATGGTTATTACTGCAGAGAGACGTGACATTGAATAGCATACTGATAGCACCTCTAAGCTTGATGATAGAATGTCCAATACCAAAAGAATTGAAAGGTGATGGGCTTGTTGCAGGTCATCATCCGATGAGATGAAATCACAAGGACCGATTTTCTATACAACCAATAATTCTACAAATATCCAACAGATTACTCCTAAGCCTCCCACACAGTTTCAGAAATCACCGCGTAATCTTCCAGCAAGAAACTAATATCCCTTCTACATCAATTAAGTCTACTTTGAAAGGGGTCAGTTGATGTCTCTGCTACAACGACAAACTTGTAAGGTATGGTTGGTTTCTTAATGTAAAAGGGCCGAGATATGATGTGGTTTAGGTGAAACCACTTGGGAGGAGATGAAGGCAATTCTTAAGACCAACTTCCTTCAGATTTCAACTGTTGGGTTTGAAGCAGGGAATATCAGTTGATGCGTGTTCAAATTGTTTTTTCCACAAGTCACTCAAGCTTGTTTACAAGAGTCTGATGATTCCATTTGACGGGGAAAATGGCACTAGTTGTGTTTGAACAATTGAGAATTGTTCATCTTGCCACCAATGAGAGGAAAGTAGGTAGGTAAGAGGAAATGGGGCGAGTAGCAGAAACATTGTGAACATGACTTCCTTTTCCAATAATATACTATACATTTTTAGGCTCATGACTCTTTTGCTTCAAGTGTTGAAGCTTGAGAAGAATCAATCAATAGGCTATGTTGATGAGGCTATGGATAGAGCTAAAGAGGCCATTTCAGGAGCTTTGAAAATCGCTGAATCAAAGTCCAGGTAATATATTTTAGATTGTTCAACTGCATTGACCCTTGCATGCTACAGGATACTACCTCAACTCAAGAGTTTTTATATGGTCATACCAAAATTCATGGGAAAAACAAGGTTATGATTGGGCTCTATCATCCAAAAAATGGTGCCTCGGGAGAATCCAGGCAAGATTGAGCAGCAAATATCTACCTATAGGAATGTAGGTGATCTCTTTGGCATCACATTTATAATGGAAACAAAGTGTTCAGGTTAAGAATGTCATAGTTTTAGATGTAAAAGTTTAATCATCTGACCACATTCATATTAATAGAATGTAAAGTGTTAGTTTTTAACTTCCTATTCTTGTTTCATATTACTTTATTTAATGTGGCAACTAATTGGTGGAAGTCCCTTACAAGAGTTTTTTAAAAGAACTCTTAACCTTACAGGTAGTTTCTCTGGTTGTGAGAAGAACTAGGGTACTTTTGAGCAAGAAAGTTTGTATATGCCATGTACTTTTTTCCTTAATTCTTGTATTGTGAGATAATTCTGAACTCCTACTATTTTTCACTCAATTCGTCAAAATTACAGATACATAACAAGAACAGGAACAGGTGGTACCATCAAAAGTTGAAAGACTTGCTTTATGTCAAATATATCTAAGCTTTGAAGGATAGGTTAGATTGTAGGGATGTCATTGGTCTGATTAAGTTAAATGACATTCATTAGAGCAATGACTGGTTGTAGGCAAAATTTAGTGAGGGCAATAATGTGAAGAATGACTTGGTGTATGAGGATGATGATCTCCATAATGGGCCTAAGCAAGAGGGGCTGGGGATAGTTCAATGAATACAAGGTCTATTTCAGTGGAAAGATGTGCCAAGTCAAAGTGAACACCAACTGGTGTAGCTAGTGCTTAATCTTCTAGGAGGGAGTCAAAGCTATCAGAGGAAGACGAAGCGAGATTTTGGCTCTGAGGACGGACAGGCTGAGGAAAAGTATGTTAATATAGATTGAATTTTGGATTATAGTAACATCGGAGGAAGGAAGACTTCTCGCTTGACCTCTTCTCCCCTTAAAGGTAACAAGACCCATCTATGTCACCATAAACCAATTACTTTAGAGGTCTTCTCACTTCACCTCTTCTCCCCTTGAAGGTTATCAGCACACAATATCTATAAGACCTCTAAATACATAAAGAACCACTGAGTGAAACGCCTCTATTGGATAGTCTCCCAAAAACACGAGGAGGAAGCATCTCCACAACAAATTAGGTAGGATCTGTCAAAAGATTGTGAACCAAAGGCCAGAATTAGGAGCCGGTTAGGTCGATATCATATTAAGGAATTCAGAAATCAGGCAGGCTTAAGGATGACTCTCAATCTCAACCAGACCAACCAATCAAACTTCTCCTAGCCAAACTGTTTCCCATGTCCAACTTGCGCAAATTTGCTGAGAATGTATGTCAATTGAAATAAGTTACAGTATTTTACAGATCTACAACTGCCAAGAGATAATCAAATGAGAACAACTGGAGTATATTTTGAAGAGATGTCTTATTCCAGATACAAAACAGTGATATCAACTAAAAAAAGGCAAGATGAATTATCATAAACAGGTCTACCTTATACTTGATTTGAATCCGTTGAAGGCTGACCTCGTTCTCCATGACCTCTCGCTTTTTCTCTTCCCTCTGCAAAAAAAGTCTAATTAGATGTGTACTGAGACTACTTAACACTTGCTTTCATAATAAAAATCCCTCAAGTTTAAATAAGTATCACTAGAACCTTAATTAACACATCCAATATTGTTTGTGCCTGGCTCAGGTTCCGCCTGACCTGAAAAGATAACATTTGTACCAAAGCATAAGTATGAACACCAAGTATGATGTAAAATCTCAAACAAGGATTTTGCCCAAATTCCTTTGGGTCACGAGGTAAAGAAATGCAAATCTACTGAGGACACCTCTGGTAGTGGTAGTGTTGTCTTCTAAATTATTGTCAAGTATAAGAAGATAGAATAATAGCACCAGCAGCATACATCAGAACAAACTAGAAGAATATATACAGATACGACAAGTAGCACAATCAACTAATAAGCAGTGAACCACAATTTTCCACACAATAAGAGCCTTCCAATTCAAAATTACATTAAGCATAATAGAAATAATGATGCTGATGAGTGGAAGTGACAATAAAAAAACCATATGTATGTAGTAATTTCACCAAAGCATCATGCTCTTTGTCCATTTTCGACTTTTTAAACAAGAGGATGAAATAGCTCTGATTGGCATCCATTTCTTTTGAGGAGACTGTTTGTGTTGGGGCCCTTAAAAGTCAATTGTTTATGTTCTCCCATTGGATGCCACTTATTTTTCTGCATGCCTGAACAAAATGCAGACTCGCGATGTTGATGATCATTCAGTTATACAATGAGATCTGAACAGATCTAATATATTCATTACCTGCCAAGATTTTTTCACATATTTCAAATGCAAAGCTTAGGTTCACAAAACTAAGAATTATATTGGGCTCTGCATAAACTAATGTTACTGATTAATCACAAATACCAATGAACCAATAGTTCGTGTGTAAAGTTACACCATCATAAAAAAAGCAATCTTTTTATCAAGGTCATGCTTTTAATGCAGATATGAACTAATTTTCTATGCAACAGGTATGTATAAAACTAGCAGCTCAAAATAAAATCACAAAAAGCATAACACAAGGTTTCAAATATCGGCTGATTCTAATATCGTATCGGTATGATATTAGCCCTATAATCTTGGTTGACATCGGAGGCGATATTGCTATGTGGCTGAAATTGACACTAAAAACCATAGGACTATACCGACACCAATACTGAAAATTTAAACCATGGCATAACATTATGCTTTTTATCAATAAAAGAATCCTAGTTTCCTCCCAAAATAATAATAATAATAATAATAATAATATAATAATAATAATATAGAATCATAGGAAGCACAACATTATACGTTTCTTATCAATAACAAAGTGCAAGCAATCCAATGTCTCCAAACTATCTCAAAGAGAGTAATTAGAAGTTCTGCCATATATTTTGAAATAATTCAAATGAATTCCATACCAAACCGATAGACAGAATAAGGTTCATTATAGACCGGCTAGGGGTACAGTATAAATGAATGATATAATTAGTTTTAGGTTTTAACAGATAGGGAACATGTTGCCAGTATTGGTAAACAAGGATATAACTTTTCCATGATTAGAAATTTAGAGGAAGTTGCATTTCATGTTATTTTTTAAACCACGCCTTACGTAGAAAAATTAAACAATGGATAGGTCACAGGATTCAGTAGGATCAACATTTCCTGTAATCATAAAACAATACTGATAGATGGCCAGTAGACTTGGCTCTTTTTATAATATATAGTAGAAAATTGGCGTCATTTTTTTTAAGATCAACATAAGCAAGATCGCCCATAATGAACTTAAGGTTGTTATTCCAGATTAAATTAAGGTTGCCAACTGGAATAATTGGATGGTATGGACTTTGATTGATTAATCAATGTTATGGAACATTTCCTCTATTGGTGCTCTGATGTGTGATGTACTATTGGGTGTGAAATCTAAATTGAAGATGTGATATCTTTATCTTTTCTCAAAGGTTTGAGAACTCGGTTTCGGTCTCTCCTAAAAATAGCGGTTTCGACTTAGTTTTAATAGTTTCGTAAGTTTCGATTGTGGTTTAGGTTTCAGTTTATTTAGTGTTAAATTCAATTTTTTGTATATATGTTGTCTTATTTAGATATAAACATATGTTTGTAGCGTGCAGATAGCTTAAAATCTTTTGAGAAAATAAGAAATAGCATGTGCAACTTAATTTTCTTCAAGGAGTTAAATAGAAAGTTGTAAGTTTATATGTCCGGTAGATTGAAATGGCTTTCGGATTTGAATACCCAAACCCATTTAACTTAAACTGAACTATTATTCAATTTTAAGTTATTAGGTTTTAATACCCAACCCATTTAACTTAATTATTCAATTATAAGTTAATTGGGTTTGGGTTTTCAACCCAAAAACCGAAACTATACCAAAACCTAGCCAAGAGTTCAAAATCCATTCTGCTGCCGCGACCATTTTACCACTGACCAAATCTGGATCAGAAGCATGTTGCAAGCGTCACCAATTGAACCTGCGATCGAAGATATGACACGATCTACAGGTAGCCCCCCCCCCCCCCCCCCCCCCTCCTTTTTCGTTTTTAAGGTTAAGGTTTGCTTAGATTTAAGTTTTCACTTTCGTTTTTGTTGAGATTTCATCATAATTTTCATTTCACTTTTACTTAACTTTTTTTTAGTTTATTATTAAGTTATTAGCAATACGAAATGATTTTATGCACTGTTTTTAAGGTTTTGGACCCAAATTGGTTTTTTGGGTACTTTTTCAGATCAGTTACGTTCAAATCCATCCGAACTAGCCGAAACCGAAATGTTTCGGTCGAAACCTCATACTTTACTTTCCCTTTTTTTCCTTTCAAATTCATTTCACCAAAACCCTAGAAAATTTCAGTCACCATCGTTCTATCATTAAAGCTTAAACCCTAACCCTAGCCAGCTCTCTAAATTTGTCCCAATGCCTTCCATAAAGTTCAGTCATTAACCTAAACCCAATCTGAAATCCCCAAATTCAGCCCCAAGTGTACAAATCTTCATACCATTAACCCCTCGTTCAAATCAGTCCTGAGCCTTTCCGTTCTTTATCCAAAACCCAATTTGAAACCCTAATTCTTTTCTCAAAACGTGAGCTGTCCAGATCTGAAATGTGAACCTGAACCATTCCCCAATTGATATAGTTTGATCGAATCTCCATCATAAAACAACCCTAAATCAATTCTGTAACCCTCCACCACATCAAGCAATCCTACACGAGTCAATTTCATCCTCTCCGCTAACCTTAAAACATGCAGATCAACAAATATGAAAAGAAGAAGAAGAAGAAATTCAGTTATGGTTCGTGCTGTGTTACTATGCTATTAAGAATAGCATAGATGATGACGACGGTGCTGAATCTGCTGAGGATAAAAAATTTAATAATAATAACAGAAGATAAAGGAAAAGGAGTCATAATCCATTGCTCTCCCTTGACAGCTCATAGTTCAGATTGAGGGTTGAGTAGCTGCATCGTTTTTCAAGGAGCTTTGTGAGTTATCTAAAGCAGTAGATAAACTATTTTAAGTGAACTGGCTAACTTTAGCGTCAGCTGTCTTAGAAGTAGTCATTGACAAGCTATGTACTGTTTAAAACTTCTGGGACATATTTGGCTACAGGATGCATATCAGGACTCGGATAAATGTGATTTCATTCCTTTCACACAGTCTTCCTCTCTATCGAACAAGTAGACTGTATAGCTATTAAACATGTACTGAATGGAAATAACCAACGATCCACCAAAGGCTAAAGTTTCCTCCACCTAAAACAAAGCTACACAGATAAGGAAATACACTCCATATTAAAGTTTAAGTAAATACATACAAAACAACATACTAACAAATACTGCCAGGTAATTTCCTATATAACAAACAACATGGACAGAGAACAGCCAACTTGACCCTTAGGGAAGACAGGGAAATCATCCAACTTCAAGCTTTTACAAGCCTATAAAAGCGGTCATAAGCTTCAACAAGCTTCCAAAGCAGGAATGACTAGAAAAGTGGGCAATTCCATTTTAATAGCTTACGTCAAATAACGAGGTGTCAAAAGGTGAGAAATGCAACTACTTACCAACCTCAAGTAAAAGCAACTGTGATACGTACCTGGCGAAGTTTTTTCAAAGGACTGAACATTGTTCTCCCTTCTTTGCATCTGATAAAAGAGTAGATTCAGAATGACTAACAGTAATTAACTTCTTATAATATATTTTATTGTTAAAGCAAGGGAATACAACTCATGATGTGGCAGGGCAGGTCATAGAACATTTCCAATTACAATACAGCACTTACTCTTCTAGTATGAAGCCGGTGAGCTTTTTCCCTGCGCCTAAACACATTGTATGGATTTGTATCATTCACTGGTGGAGGAGGCTGCAAAACACGACCAGTGGCCATAATTAGATTGGCTGATATTTTTGAGAGCAATACAAGTATACAGATTTTAGTGTGGGAAAATAACAAATATAATAAGACCAGTTACCTAGCCAAGGGACACAAAATAAACTCAAGGCTATGGTCACCAATCTGTTAACTTCTTTGAATTTGCTATTTTTAACTTTTCAATATGATGCAAAATTAGCACACTCATCAGTAAGAATTTTATGTATCATAAACTCGATGGCAAAAGGAATTCTGAAAGGATATACCACTAAACAAAACAGAGGTAACAGTCTGAACCAATTAGATCAATCTGGGTTCGGATTGTCAGATTTGAATTCATGATAATGTGCGCGCGCCCGTGTCATGCTAAGGCCTCAAAGTCGACTATTACCAGAAATATTTACCTATCATTGTTCTGATTTACTTTTCTATTTATTGATTAGATATTCCCTTTAATAGCATACTAGGCCATAAGCATCTATGTGAAATTGTCGTTACAGATACCTGAATTTAGAACACAATAAAAGGGGACATAGGGCTCCACCAATTAAAATGACAACACTAGAAAACAACTTTGTACTTCAAGAGGTGCAATCAATTGCATAACAGGTCAGAGATGTCACTACAATGTTTATTCTTACCCACCAATGCGCAAAATACCTCAGATGTTTTACGAAATTAATCTAACGAAAAACTTCATGACAGAACTAAAGTAGCAACTCATGACCACATAAATGAGACATTAGACTACACATTTTATAGTAATATCAACAGCAACTGAAATTACTTGTAAACGGAAAACCATGCAGTCAAAGCAACATGAACCCCAGCAGGTAAATGAAACTTCAGGATGAATGTCTCTTGAATAATTGCAAGTTGTGGAATGTGCCATATACGGCCTCAAAGATGAATCTCATTCCCTATTGAAAAACATGTCACCCTCCCCATCATCAGAACTGCTGCAAGTAACAGAAAATTTTGAAGGATTGCTCTGCCTCAACCTAAACTTTTACCAAAGAGATGAGTCACTTTATCTGTCGGTTAAATCATTAAAGTTCATGGCAACCCATTCTTTTTCACATAGCTTCCCAACACCAAAATTTTAGTACGAAACAATACAGCCTTCAGTTAGAAATGGCTCCTGAAGAACAATTCACAAGGCCAAGCCCGAATATTTATGTCACGGCTTACTGCTTGCAGTTTCCAAGAGGGTAAGAGGGTTTATGTGACCAAGATTGGTAACAGGTTATATTATCTTAGTCACTAGCCGAACTTCATTAAGATGGGTAAAGGCTCGGATTGTGATGATGTTGTGATCACAAAAAGGGAGTAAGATGACTTCCTCAAAGAAAATGTAACAAATTAATACAATCTTTTCATCTTCTACAATCCATCTATCCGGCAAGTATTGCAAATCCTATTCTCTAGACATGCATGCACTTAAAACATAACATATGCTAAATCACAAGAATATTCTCTGTTCTTTCATTGTGATAAACAGAACCTATCATAGCCCATTGCCGGTAACATTGCATCTCAAGAGTCATTTTCATGTATTGATTCCAACAAACAAACAAAAAATGTACAACTCAAAATCAATATTTATCAATTTCATTTAAAAATATACAGAATTTTAATATCTGATGCTTCTTTTCTCATAAAGGTTTATAAAAGCAATCGTTAGACCAATTAACTAATCACCATTACTTACTGCAATTGCCAAAAAATACATAATTATACACACAGATGGTCACCATATGGAATGAACCAAGAAAAGAAGGAAAAAACAACTGCTGTTTTTATGTTTCCAGAAAGGGAGTGGAGCTGACCTGCAAGCGGCGCAGAATTGGCTTTTGCCACCGTTCTCGCTGATAAAAGATAAATAAAGAATGAATAAGAACTTTTGCTGCAACAGAAAGAACATCTTTTAACGTAATTAATACACAATAAAAAAAATAAGATGTTCTACATCTGAAAACAGCAGCAAGTGGAAGAGTTAAAAGACAGGAAAGAAAAAAAATGAAAAGGGATTTCAATAAAGGGCTAATGATTGCACAAAACAATATGCTTATCACAAGGAATATAAGCAGTTACATCATTAGAATATACAAAAATATATACCTTTGCTTTCCAGTAGTTATATACAGACTGAAAAACTGCGAACCTGATAGAATATGATTGCAAAGCCTGCAAAACTAGGTAACATTAGAGGATGACTAAAGACTCCTCAAAGATAAGAAAAATATTTGGTGCTATGACATAGACGTTATGATGATACCCTCTAAAATATATACATGCATGAAGGGGGGGGTGGGGGGGGGGGGGGGTACACAAACCACACCACACAGAGAGAGAGAGAGAGAGAGAGAGAGAGAGAGAGAGAGAGAGAGAGAGAGAGAGAGAGAGAGAGAGAGATTTGGCTACTGCCCATTCAAATTTCATGCTAGGGCATCCACATGAAATATCCATATGGTTAAAGTTGATCTATCATTTAAAGTGTCAAAAACTAAAGACCAAATGTTAAAGTTTTTCTTCTGATGCATCAATAGGCACAAATGGACAACAAAAGTAGCATGTTGCTTGGATCTCTGGTTTTGGACATGCAAATTCTCAACTTGATCATTATATCATGATCTGAACACTTAAAAAACCCTTGCACACCAATTTTTGTTATGTCTCAAACATTCTAGAGTGTCAAACTAACCAAGTCACCTTTTGGCTAAATCATTTTGTGCACATTTGATGCGGAGTGGGGGGGGGGGGGGGGGGGGGGGGGGCTGGGGGGCTTAAAAACATTTGATTTGATTTTTAAGTACTTTAGATTATGTAGATCAACTTTAACAGAGTAGACCTTTCAATTTTAGAATAGACCTTCTATTTTCCATTCTTCTATTTGAAGGGCATACATACGTACATACATACAAACATATAGATACATGCATAGATATATACATATATATATATAGAGAGAGAGATAGACTTGAGTACTTCCGGAAGGATTGTGAGAGAGAGAGAGAGAGAGAGAGAGAGACTTGGCTACTTCTGGAAGGATTTGAGCACGAATCTTTTTCACTCAAATTCAATGCTACGGCATTCAAATACAAGATCCACTCCGTTGAAGTTAATCTATATTATTTAAAATTATTAAAATCAAAAAAATCAAGTGTTTTATATTTTTCTTCGCCATGCATCAAATAGGCATAAATGGACGGCCGAAAGTAGCATATAACTTAGATCTATAATTTTAGACATATAAATTCTCAATCCGACCATTTGATCATGATCTAAACATTTAAAAAAACCTTACACACCAACTTTTGTTAAGTTTCAAATATTCTACACCGTTAAACTAACCAACTCACAGCCGTTCAATTTTTGCCTATTTGATGAATAAGCAAAAGTTCAAAACACTTGAATTTTTATTTTTTAAGCACTCTTAACAATGTAGATCAACTCCAACAGAGTGGATTTTCAATTTGAATAGCTTAACATTGAATTAAATGAGGAAAATTCATTTCCATATCCTTCTTAAAGGACCCGAGTCTTTCTCTCTCTTTGTATATATGTAGGGAAATGATCCTATGAGAACGGTTCTCAAACTAAGATTTGTGAGAACTCTACGATGGATCACACTATGAATGATCCGAACCGTTCATCTTGATTTACATACTCAAATTAGCCTAACATGAAAATTTACAGATTTCATGCATTTTTACCCATGCATTAAGTGGTTCCACAAAATATGTTATATTAGCCGTAGAAAAAAATGTCATTTGATGCATAAATAAAAGTCTGGAATTGTGTGATTTTCATTGTTATCTAATTTAAGTATGTAAATCAAGATGAACGGTTGGATCATTCATGGTGTAGCCCATCGTGGAGTTCTCACGAATCTTAATTTGAGAACCGTTCTCATAGGATCATTTTCACACACACACACACACACACACACACATATAGAGATACTTGTGTAGTTCCAGAAGGATTCGAGCCCGAATCTTTCCTACTCAAATACCAACATCCGACATTCAAATACAAAATCCACTCCGCTGAAGTTGATTTATATTATTTAAAGTAACTAAAAATAAAAAATCAAGTGTTTTGAATACTTTTTGCCCATCCATCAAGCGGTGCAAAATAGATGGCCGAAAATAGTGAGTTGGTTTTATCTATTTCTTTAGACATAAAAATTCTCGATCCGGCCATTTGGTCATGATCTAAACATTTAAAAACCCCTACAAACCAATTTTTACGCTTTAAATGTTCTACACCGTTAAACTAACCAACTCACTATTTAGGCCGTCCGTTTTTTTCTACTTGATGTATGGGCAAAAAATATTTAAAATACTTGATTTTTGGTTTACAGGTACTTGAAATAATATAGATAAACTTTAATGAAATGGATCTTATATTCGGATGATGTATGCAGGGTTCAAGGTATCGGCCGAGTCGTATCCGACTCGGCTGCTGACGGTTCGACTCGGAACCCCGAGTCGATGGTTGGGCACTGAGTCGACCCGGGTCGGGTCCGACTCGGACTCGACTCGGTCAACTCGGCCGAGTCGGACCCGACCCAGGTCGACTCGGCGCCCTTGAATCCCAGTTTAAAGGGACAGAGTGAGTCACGCTGCCCCCTCCCTCTCGCGTTCTGCAGCAGCGAAGAAAACCCCCCCCCACGTCGCCGTCGCCCTCGCAGGTACCTCTCCCTCTCTCCCTCCCTCTCTGTCTCCGTCTCTCTCCCTCTGTCTCTCTCTCTGTCAAACTCTCTCCCTCTCCCTCTCAGTCTCTCTCTCAGTCCCTCTCCCTCTCTCTGTGTCCCTCTCTCCCTCTCTGTCTCTCTCTCTCTCCCTCTCTGTCTCCGTCTCTCTGCCTTTCTCTCTCTGTCTCTCTCCCTCCCCTCTTAGTCTCTCCCTCTCCCTCTTAGTCTCTCTCTGTGTGCCTCTCCCTCTCTCCCTCTCCCTCTCTCTGTGTCTCTCTCCCTCTCTGTCTCCCTTTTCTCCTCTATCTCCGTCTCTCTCCCTCTCTCTGTTCCTCTCTCTCCCCCTCTGTTTCTCTCTCCCTCCAGTCCCTCTCTCACTTTCCCTCAGTTTAATTTATTTGAGTTTAATGTAATTTAATTCAGTTTAGTTAAACTTAATTTAATTAATAAAATTTTGTAATTATAATTAAGTTAGGTAATTTAATAATTTTATTGAAGTTAGGTAATTAAGTCAGTGTAGGTGAATCTAGTATAAACTAGTTTAGTTTAATTTAATTTAGTTTCATTTAATTGAGTTTAATTTAATTTAAATTAGTTTAGTTAACTTAATTTAGGTTAATTTAATTTAATAAAGTTTTGTAATTATAATTAAGTTAGGTAATTTAATAATTTTATTAAGTTAGGTAATTAAGTTAGTGTAGCTTAATCTAGTAAACTAGTTTAACTTAATTTAGTTTCATTTAACTGAGTTTAATTTAATATTGTTTTAATTTAGTTAATTTTAGTTTTAATTTAATTTAACAGATAATTTTTTAAATTTCAGTATGGCTCCAAAACAACGCGATATTGGATGGGAACATGGTACCCCTATTGGTGGAAGTAGAAAACTTGTGAAGTGTAATTATTGTGGGAAACAAGTCCATGATGATCACTAGATTGAAGCAACATATAGCACATGTACCCGGTCAGGTGGAAGGATACTTGCGAGTATCAAAAGAGGTTATTAGATAATGAGACGACATCTTTCTGAAGGTAGCAAAGAAAGAGCGGCCATAAAATCTAAAAAAGAGTGACTTATGAGATCTTTAAGTACGGAAGATTTTTATGATGTGACCGATGAAGATTCTGATAATGAAATTGAAGAATTTGATGGTTAGAAGGAATTGAAAGAAGAAAACTAAAACAAGCTATGAAAGAAAGTCGTGAAATGGATTGGAGATCGGCAGAAGGAGTTGATATTGATGACAGTAGTTCGCAGCCTTCAGGATCAGGGAGTAACCGTGGATTGCGTCGGAGTATGACTATGAGAGAAGCTGAAATTCCAGCTCGTAGTATTGATCCTTACATGTTCCCAACAAAACAGAAATAAATCAAAAGCATATTCTCACTGAGAATATTAAAAAGGTTAGAAAATCCATGGCGAAATTCTTTCACTACAATGCAATATCATTCAATGCAGCTGACAGTGGTCCTTACTACCAAGCCATGATTAATACTATTGCGGAGGCAGGCCCAGGTGTAAAAGGCCCTACATGGTACCAAATTGGCAATTTTATTTAGAAGAGGAAATGAAAGAAATTGAAGTCTATATTGTTTCAATAAAAACAAAATGGCCGCAGTATGGTTGCACTATCATGTGTGATGGATGGAGTTCTTAGAATAGAAAGCCTATTGTTAATTTCATTATTTATTGTGATAAAAACAAAATGGCCGCAGCATTAGATGATGCTAAGATGATCACATTATTCATTTACAATAGCCTCAAAGTGGTGAATTTAATGAAGCTATTTACCAGAGATAGAGATTTGTTGAGACCAGGTATAACACGGTTTGCCACCGAGTTTATTTCTATTGAAAGCCTTATTCGCTATGAGTAAGATTTGAAAAGAATGTGTACGACTACCGAATGGCGTGAATTCAACAAGGAAAGGAGTAGAAGAAGTGTACGAGATAAGGTTTCTAATCTCATTCTGACTGACCGTTTTGGAAGAAGGCAAGAAAGGTTCAAAACATCATGGATCCTCTTATTAGAGTCTTGAAGATAGTGGACCAGGACAAGAAACATACACTATCTATTATATATGAAGTTATGGATAAAGCAAAATTGGCTATAAAGGAAGTACTGGGATATCATTGATAGAAGATGGGAGAGACAATTGCATAGACACTTGCATGCTGCTGGTAATTCATTTGCCTAGAAATCATATTGTTAATTAGAAATTGAAACTGTCATATCATAACAATCATGTGCTTACATATTGCAGCATATTTTTTAAATCCAGCACTTCAATATTCAAAAAAAAATTTCTACACATTCAGAAGTGAGAAATGGATTAAAGGAGGTCATAAAAGATTGGAGCCAGATTTGAATAAACAAGCAAGAGTTATTAATGAGGTAATAATAATATATTTATTTATCGATATAATGTTATGCAAATATTAACACTTGAGATGTGTGTTCTCACAGATAAAATATTTGTGGATAGAGTTGGAGAATTTGGAAGCTCACTAATTAGAAGAGCAGTGTAATAATCTTTTCCAACTGATTGGTGGATTAATTATGGCGAAGAAGCTCCCAACCTATAGAAAATGTCCATCAAAGTTTTAAGCCAAACATGTTCTCATCGAGTTGTGAAAGAAATTGGAGCACGTGGTCGCTGATTCATACAAAATTACGCAACCGGTTGGAATGAACAAGTTGCATAAACTAGTATTTGTGCATTACAATATGCAGTTGTGAGTAAGAAACTTGACATGCAAAAGCGACACTGATGATTATTACAACCCAATTGATCTGAACAATATTTTCAATGATGATATTTTGGATGAGTGGATTCATGAGAGAGAACAGCCGATGTTACCACCAGATGACTTAGGTTAGTTGGATGAAGGTATTCGTCGTAGTGACGAAAGTGGCGGTGATGATGGTGATGGTTGTGATGACGACGACAGTGATGATGATGGCGGTGATGATGGCGGTGATGGTGGTGGTAATGAAGAGACTCATGGTGTTAGTGGAAGCCAACGAGGTGATGCTTTAACATTGGATTCAGAATATTATGCCACACAAAATACAGATCATGGAGGCCGGGCGGGGATTTCGCAACAACGTAGGCATTTGGATCGGTTAGTCGATTTCAGTTCTAGCGATGATTATTCAAGTGGACATGATAACTACTCACATGGTCATCATAGTCTTGAAGGCCATTTACAGGGGTTGGGTTTGACATCTGGCCAATATCTGATACTGATTATTCTAGCACTGGTGAATATTCTACTAGCAGCACTGAATATCGAGGTTTTGGGTATTATCACCATGGAGCTGATATTGTACAACCCCTACCGCCATATTACTCTGATAGTGGATCCTCTGGCCAATCATCTCAGCCTACAGGATCTCACCCACAAGCATATTATTATCCTTATGGAAACTATATACCTGGTTTCTATACTTATTGCGGGGATGATGATAATGATGATTTTGTGCCTCCTCGTAATTCAATGTGAAAATGACTATATTAGCAGGTACTTATGAATTATTTTGTGCAATTTACTGTATTATGCATGTATTTTGATATTTTCTACGACGACGCCTGTATTTATGCTTTCACGTTATGTTTTGAGCGCTAGGTGATATGTTTTGAATATGTGATACATGAATTTTGATGTCTACATTTTTTTTATGATTTGTCATGATTTTTTCATAATTTTTTTGGCGTTCTATGTAGCGTTTTGCGCGTATCGTCCGAGTCCGATCCGAGTCGCCGAGACCAATCCATCTCGGTGCCGCCGGTCGAGTCGGCGGCCGAGACTGAGAGTTGAACTATGGATGTATGGCTATATTTAAGTGAAAAGGATCCGGGTTCAAATCCTTCAAAAACTACACAAGTCTCTCTCTCTCTCTCTCTTATATATATATATATATATATATATATATATATATATATATAATATATATATATATTATATATATAGGGGTACTGTACCTCAGCCTGCAGGCTGAGAGAGTTTCTCAGCCTGCGGGACGTGGCTACATCACCGCCGCACATCGGTCGCAGAGTGTTGGCGCCAAAAAAATAAAAAATCCCGCCTAAACAATCGTGAAACAAATTGACAAAAATACCCTTTTATATGACGACTGCGACTACTAGCCTTGAAAAAGTAAAAAAAACACATTTACTTAAACATTTATCAGTTCCCAATGCGACTATGGTCGCAATAATGAACTGTTTTGAAGTTCATTATAATTTCAAATTATAGTGTATTAACATTTTAACTGTTTTGGATAACTGAACAGTCACCTAGGAAGTATACAATTTTTTGAAAAGGTAGAAAATATATTTGAGAGATATTCACGTGGTCCGAGAGCTTGAACCTTTTGGAATTCCGGGATTAAAAATATATAAAGGGTCATGAGCAAAGGATTAAAAACATACTGGTCTTTAGACTTAATCAACAACACAGCGACCTTGGTCGCAGTTCCTCGTCTTTATTCTTAATCAACAAAAAAACACGACGACCTTGGTCGCAGTTGATGATCGTAGTCTTAATAAAATACACAGCGACCTTGGTCGCAGTTGTTGGTCTTTACTCTAAATCAACAACACTGCGACCTTGGTCGCAGATGCTGGTCTTTATTCTTAATCAACAAAAAAAATACTGCGCCCTTGGTCGCAGTTGGTGACCGTAGCTTAATCAAAAAAAACACGGCGACCTTGCTCGCAGTTGATGACCGTAGCATAAATCAACAAGAACACTGCTACCTTGGTCGCAGTTGTTTGTGGTTTACTCTAAATCAACAACACTGCGACCTTGGTCGCAGTTGCTGGTCTTTATTCTTAATCAACAAAAAAAATACTGCGACCTTGGTCGCAGTTGGTGACCGTAGCTTAATCAACAAAAAAAAACGGCGACCTTGCTCGCAGTTGATGACCGTAGCTTAAATCAACAAGAACACTGCTACCTTGGTCGCAGTTGTTGGTTTTACTCTAAATCAACAACACTGCGACCTTGGTCGCAGTTTCTGACCGTAGTCTTAATAAAATACACTGCGACCCTGGTCGCAGTTGATGGGCGCAGTCTTAAAAAAAAATAATCTGCAAACTTGGTCACAGTTGCTGGTTTTTATTATTAATCAACAACAACACTACGACGAGGTGACACGTCAAACGCAGCAGTTGCTTAGTCGCAGTCTTTGCTGGCAGTTGTTTCTGTTTGCACTATAGGCTTACGCGACGTTGGTCGCAGTGTCGTCTCTGGTCCAAGTTGTTTTGTTTGAAAATGCATGACTGCGACCAAAAAGATCGAAGTTTATTAAAAAAATAAATATGTTTTTTATTTATGTCCAGTCATTTATATCCACGCATGTAAAAATGATACAAAACGCTCTCTTATACAATAAGATTGAGTGTTACAATACAGGAGTACAAAGAAAGACTACAAAAAAAAGAGTACTTGTTGACTAAAGAGCAGTGGTGTTATTGACGTATTTTTATTTATGTCCAGGCATTTATCTCCATGAATATGAAAATGATACAAAAATCGATCTCTTACTTATACAATAAGATTGAGTGTTACAAAAAAAACGACATCAAGAAGACTAAACATAAAAAAAGAGCCCTTGTTGACTAAGAGCAGTGGTGTTATTGAGGTCCTCGTGTATTAAAAAACTGTGGATTGCGAGGACCACGAACAGTGGTGGTATACAGGTCTGGTGGCAGCAGAAACCCTTCGGTGATGAACATCTCTTCGTCAGAAGCCTCGATGACACTTCTGGGGTGAGAGAGGAGGAGTTGAGACCGCACAGGGTATGCTACCCACCACTATATCCACCACAACCCCCGCCGCCATACCCACTCTGACCATCCACAACCCAGATGGGAGAGCAGATCTCGGTGAGGGTTAGGTCCTCGTCATGACACGACTAAATCTCTTGTACATGACGAGGACCACGACTAAATCCCTTGTACACGAACGTCGATCAAGTTCGCCGGCCAAAAATATTCTCCCAGTGGCCCAGCGAACCTGAAAAAAAAGGACAATCAAGCTCTGGGTCATCTTCGTCCATGGGGTCATCTTCATCCATGGAGGCAGGAGCCTGTTAGAGTCTCTCAAGAAAGCTGGAATTCTCAGAGCAATTGCTCTCGAAAGAAAACTAAGTATGGGCCGTTTAAAAAAAGGAGAGGGTGAGCCCTATTTATAGGCAGGCCATAATAACCCTAATTAATAGTTCATTAATTCAAAACCGGCGCTGTGGTCTTTTAATGCCAAACCGGCGCTGGTGGTGTCCAACCACCAGCGCCGGTTTGGCATTAAAAGACATTAACGCATAAACCCAATGAAGAACAGACGAGTGGACAGCAGCTTCGGGAAACAACGAATGGTGCGGGTTCGTCGATGTAGAGTTGACGTTAAAAGATCTCATAAAATCTTTTATGACAGGCCGCGTCTCACGAAGTGACTCCAGGTCGCGTCCCCTCAGCAAAAACTTTCATTTTTCATTTAGATTTAAAAAAAATGACTTAATCCAAAACAACACTGCGACCTTGGTCGCAGTTTCTGTAATGCGTGCCACCGTGGACGCATTATTTTTTTTAAGACTGCGCTTATCAACTGCGACCTTGGTCGCAGTTGCTGGCGGCTGATATAGCAAAAAATAACACTTCCACCTTGGTCGCTATGCATGTAAATATAAAAGGAAACATCTACCTAACGTACTGCGACCTACGTCGCAGTACATGTAATGCGTGCCACCTTGGACACTATGCATGTTAATATAAAGGAAACATCTACCTAACGTACTGCGACCTACGTCGCAGTCCATGTAATGCGACCCTAAATTGCAATTGCTGGCCATCTTTATCAATAACACCACGGCGACTGCGACCAAAGAATCTGACTAAGGTCGCAGTTTAAATGTACACCAAAAAAAAGAATCTGACATAGGTCGCAGTTTAAATGTACACTGCAACCAAAGACTCTGACTATATTATATACAAAAAAAAAATTAAACTATAAAGTAATATTTTATAGCAGGCCAGTGAGGGTGAGGCATCCGGGCAAAAATTATAATAAACAATAAGGAAAAGTTATCGAAAGGGGTATTTGGTAATTTAACTTCTTCCTAAAAGCGGGCCGCACGCCAGTGACGTCACAAATTGAGCCACGTCACCGCAGGCTGAGAGAGTACTCTCAGCCCGCCGGCTGATATACATTTTTCTCATATATATATATATATATATATATATATATATATATATATATATATATATATAT